>JAHWFP010219306.1:0-24819 GCA_023313725.1 Lithobius niger
TGCCTTCGGGACTTGAATGTCATCATACCTGAGCGTAAAGAATTAATGCCTAATTAACGACTTTCTAATTACCTACTGAAGGTCAGTACAAGTCCTCCTTTATTTGCGTTGCCTATTTGGATGCCATCAATTAAAAAGCTCAGCAGAGCCGACTGAAACGTTTAGTGACGGAAGCAATATGCGCTAGACCATCCGTTGCCGTCAGTCGTTGGAACGAAGTAGTGTGCTACAAGATTTAGCCTATTGAATTTGCATAGAGATGCCGTGTCCTATTCTTTTGTAATATTCTTACCAGTGAGCGATTCTTTGGGCAAGAGCACATTAGTCATTTTGTGTTTCTGTTTGAAGAACTGATTTCGTTGTTTGGTTTTTATTTTCTTATGTTGTTATATTTGGTGTGTATCCCAGGACAAGGTAAAAATGTAATGGGATGCATTTCCATCTTGTATAAGCCAAGCTTATTTGTTGTCCAAACAATTTAACAATAATATGCTTGCAGCAGGGAGCACTGGCATGTGGTAGGAGCACGTAGGCATGTGTCCCAATGTCAGCAGTTTGGCAAGGTGCCAGCGGCTTGGCTGCCAATGCACATGCAATGGTTAAGCAAGGTGCCAGGAGACTACCACTTCCTGTTGGGGGCTGTGTGATTTCTTGTGTCATAAGCTTGCTTAAACTTTCAGGAGTGTAATTTTTTCCCTCAAAAGCTTGTGCAAAGCTTCACTACCTTGTTATTTACGTAGTGCACTTACTTTTTTTTGCTGTATGCATTTGGCAGCTTTTTGCCTAGGTAGCCTATTGTTTTGCTACTTTCTGCACACAAACTAAGTGTACTTGCACAAACGAAGGTTGTTCTAAATGCAGAAAAATACATGTTTGTTTTTTAAGCCTTGTGGATTGTTGATAGGCTGTACGCTTTATCAGCTGCACACAGGTCACATGTTAAATAAATGATACGCGCTACCTCCAGTTGTGATGGAGATTGCTGTTGTTGAGAATGAGATGTTATTTTGAAGCAACTAAAAGCTTATGCAAATCCAGCTAAAAGCCAAAAACATTAGATGAAATGCACTTCAATGGTGAATACTTTTTCTCTTTGTCATGACTGCCATTACCATAGGCTAGAGTAGGTTTCTAAGCAACCATTGTTGCCCATTTTGGCCTATCTATACAATGTGGCATTTGAATTGGTAAAAGGTGAAGGTGTGATATCATAACTTTGATGAAATTGCGCAGATTGTGTAGACGCCAATACTGTTTAGGAAATTGTACCCCATATGTAGAATGATTTGTCCTGCGAGAGTCAAGATAGGTCTAATTTTTTTGATATTGAGACATGTTCGTTCACAAAGCCAAACAGTTGAAAATATCTTGTACAGGACAGGATTGGACGGATGTTTACCCTCTCCCCCCCTCCCCCAGAAAAAATGACCCCTTCCCCTCCTTCCCCCAAGTTCCTTCCTGTAGACAGTTTTGGCTTTTTTAAAAACTTCGCAGGTGAGCTGAAAATATTCTGCTTCAGGTATTGCGCTAACTATAAGGACCTGGCCAACACTGGTGTAGGCCTAGGCATTTCAGGGGTAGCGCCATGGGGGGGGGGGGGGGGTCCGCCCCCCCCCCCCCCAGTCGGGGAAGCGAGGTTGTCGTCGGGGAACAACCCGAAACCTGAGTCTACATGACACAAAATTTGTAAAACCTCGGGGGGGGGGGGAGTTCAAAATAGAGTTTGCCCTTTTGTTTGCAAGTAGTCCTACTGTTGCTACCTCACCACCTCCATAAGGCCAAAAGAAAAAAAAAAATGGTTTGGTTTGCGTTACCCGACCGACCCTATTTTTACGAGCCGACCCGAAAGTTTTTTTTCCGTCCAAGGAAAAAAAATCCCCCTTCCTATTTTGACGCTCCATCCTACGATACAAAAATGGTTCATATCCTTCCTGGAAAAAGGAAAAACGTTGTTCCGTGAACATGAATGTATCTTTATTGCATAAAAAAATATTAAATTACAATTTTTTAAGTAAAGACTTTCTGATTTGGTAACAAAAAAAAAGTGCAAAAAAAAAAATAGTTTCCTACCGACCGACCCTATTTTTTTTAACCGCCAAACAATTTTTTTTTGTTTGGCCTAATTTTAAGAGCTGTCATAGTTAATGCAGAAATGTCAACTAATTATGTACAAAACAAAACTTGCTAATTAAGGATTTTAGTTAAGTTTTCGTCGTTTGAATTCGTAATACCAATGAACTGAGCGAAAATCTTGTACAGAAAGTGGCTAATCTGAAAATTGATTTGCTGTGTTAGACCGTCAACGCCATGATTTAACAGGCATTTTAGTTAAGAGACACGTTTGGGATGTCAACGCCTTTCAGTTATATCTAAAAGGAAAAGGCCTGATTTTAAAGGCCCAAGGCACAACGTGAAGTTTGTGAGGGGTCAAACGGACCCCAAACAGACGGGTCAATACCAGCCCAGTGGTCAGAGTCCGGGCCGCCCAATCATGAGGACGCCTACTCAAATTCAGTGTAAAACCAATACAGGACTTCAAAAAATTCACTGTGCTCACAAATGGCCGTGTACTTTTGAGGGCCAACTGTGTGTTCTTGCTATGGTTATAGCTGAAACGTCAGTTAAATTTGTACAGAACAAAGCTTGTTTAGCTTTCCTTCCAAGTTTTCGTCAGTTAGTGTGGGAGGTGACGCTGGAGTAGAAGGGACTAACGTAACCTAACGGACGCAGATTAGGCAAAGAGAGGGGTGGAGGCAGGTTACCGATAGGATTTTGACTTTGTAGGGGAAGAGACTTGCCTTGGCCTTATTTTGTAATGGTGCTTAGTTATTGAAGCCAGTACTTTTCGGGCATTTGTGACCGCACACTACATATTGACCAACTTCTCTCGTTTGTCAATCCAGCAGTAATCGCCGATTCGCCAGTAAACCTTAGAAAGCACTCGCCATTTTATAATTTCTACTCGTTACATACCAAGTACAACTTGCACGATACACGGTTTTTCTAATTTGTGCATTTATGAAATTACATAACTTTCTTTAACCCCAGTATTATTGAAGACAATCTGTTCTACAGCCCTGTAAGTCGTACATAACGCCGCGAACCGTTCGTCTCTAGCTTCGGCCTATACGGTTCAATATTGAGCATCATTTGCTGTTGTTATTCTCCTTTTTGGCGAGTAGGGCTATAAATTCGTTGCAAAACTTATTTCTAATGATAAGAAAACATCAACTACCTGATAATTTTAGCATTCTTCTCTAGAGGATTAAAGTTGAACGGTGCACCAGCTCCGTAACCCAACCGCACTTGTGCGCATGCGCAGTTCCCCCGATATAGGCTGCAACCACAACTGATTGTCATCCTCTTTTCCTCTAGCCTGCGCCGCGAGCGCACGCTTCTGCTTCTTCTCTCATCGTTTAGTCTCTGTCCTATTTTTAACAGTCCTGTTTTCTCAGTGCGATTTTTCTTTTTTCGGACAGTCAACGCACGATCGGCGGACTATGCCTTGTCTCGTTCCAGTATACCGAAGTCTGTTACCGGATCCATGGCCGCCCAGCAATACAGCGTTTCTCGTCTTCAAACAACAGTCCGAATTTGGTTATCCTGATATTTCCATCCGTGTTTCAACATCGCGGACAGCCAGCGCACGATCAAGCAGACAACGTTGTGGCCCGTTCTAACAAACGACGACTGCTATCCGTCGCCCGTCGATTCGGAGATTGTTGTCGCACACTTCAATTCAAGTTTCTCCTTCTACGTCATCGCTCGATTCAACCTACACTCATGACTGAATGAGCCTGTCTTCAAGCAACAGTCCGACTTTTGCTGTCCTGATTTTTCTATCCGAATTTCAAGATCGCGGACAGCCTGCGCACGCTCAAGCAAACGACGCCATGACTCGCCCTGTTGAAACGCCGACTGATTCTGCAACAAACATGGCCGCCCCACCTCGTAGTTCGTCGCTCGTCGATCCGAATTTTTTTTGTACAGTCAGTTTTCTTATTTTCGGACAGCCATCGCTTGCTGAAGCAAACCATGCCACGAGGCTTCAAGCCAATAGTAAATTATTTAACAACCAATTCAACACCAACGCAAGATCAAGACAATGGTTCTCGCTCGCTCCAGAAAAACAATGACTGACGCCGCATGAAGATGCTCCAAGCAACAAACAACAGTCCGACTTTTGCCATCCGAATTCTGCATCCCTGTCCGGGTTTTTGCACAGTCTATTTTTCCTATCTTCCTATTTGCCTCTCTGTCCTGGTTTTAATTCAACAGTCCGGTTTTCTTCCCCATTCCTGTCCTGCTTTTAACAGCAGTCCGACTTTTCATTTTTCGGACAGTCAGCATACGCTCAAACTGACATTGGCTTGGCGGCTCGCTCTAACGATACAAAGACTGATGGTGCATCCAAGATGGCCGCCCCACCGCCAAGTGATCCAGCGTTTCCTCCGTTTGTCTTTAAGCAACAGTCCAACTTTTGCTATCCTGATTTTTCAATCCGAGTTTCAAGACAGATCTTCATCTTCACACCACATCTATTTCTGTCCGAGATTTCTCTCGACTGGTCATCACGTTCATCCAAGAACTCGGACTGTCCTTCTCACAACAAGGCTCAGACTCTGTCCTGTCCGTTCTATCCTCAAGCAACAGGCCGTCTGTTCTCCAGATCCTGTCCTGATTTCATGCAATCCGATTTTCAAGATCACGAACAGCCACTGCACGTTCAAACGGACGACGCTATGACTCGTTTTAATGAAACGCTGACTGATTCTGCAGCCAATATGGCCACCCCATCGCCTTGCAGTCAGCCACCCGTCGATCCGAATTTTGTTGCCCGTCCACCTTTTCATGTTTCTTTTTCTGAACAATCACCGTTTCCATTTGGCCAACTCTCATATCACTTTCCTCATTTAAGAAGGCCAAGAAAAAGAAGCACTCCCACAGATCGTCTTCTTCAAAGTAGCATCGATCTCTGTCTGAATTTTCTCTCGATTTGTCATCACGTTCATTGAAGAACTCGGACTGTCCCTCTCACAACAAGGTTCACTTCTGTCCTCACTCAAGTACACGACTTTTTGGACCGTGCGATCCGACAATTCAAGGACAAGCCAACAACAGACAGGCTACCATCATCTTCACAATGCCATTCCGACACTCAAGACTGGATGACCAACTCGTCCTCATCGTCTATGTCCTGTCTTCAAGCAACAGTCCGTCCTTTTCTCCTGTCCTGTCCTGATTTCATGCAGTCCGATTTTCAAGTTCTCGGTCAGTCAACGGACGCTCAAGCAGACTACGCCATGGCCCGTTCCCGAGGAACGACGACTAGTACTACGTCAAAGATGAAAAAAGGCAAGAAGAAGGAAGCATTTTTCACAGATCGTCCTCATCGAAGACGCATCAATCTCTGTCAGAAATTCTTCTTGGTTTTTCAGCATGCTCATCTATGAACTCAAGCTGTGCTTCACACAAGCATCAACATTGTACTCATCTCAAGCACACACCATAATGGACCGTGCTGCACGTTAAATCAAGTAGGCGTACAAGTCAATAACTAACAAGCCACCTCATCATCGTACAACCATTCCTTCACTCAGTATTGGACAACCAACTTTTGATTCCCTTACCATGTTTCTCCATTCCCATCCGAGTTTTTAATTTTCGGCCCACCATCCAAGACGGCCGTTCCTTCGTCCTGAGGCCCTTCACCTGTCTTATCTGCTCATCAATGTTGTGGACTACCCTTCACACGATCTGCCTCTGTCCTCAAGTCATGTACAAACATTTCTGGATCATGCTGTGATTTCAAAACAAGACCAGCCATCCAATCTAAGAATGCCTTCATCATCACTGGATTGGGCTACACATTTCTTCTCATCTCGCAATCAACACCAGGATTATACAGGGAAAACAGCCTCGTTCCTTAGCTTGAAACTGAAATTGTGGATCTGACACCTCCCACTAATCTTGCTTCCTTATCCGTTTTTAAACGACTCTCACAGCTGAACACGACAACTCATGGTCGAAGAAAAATCCCGAATAATTGTCTTACAAGCATCAAGTAGACTGGACCACGCCAAAACTCAACGGAAATCCGATGTACTCGACACGCACAACGATTCTTCCCTCTTGACGTTGGATTCACGTGTGTCATCCATGATTGTCAACACAAGACAAAGCCTCCTCATTCAAAATCGCCTTTTCTTCACTATTCTCTCATCTCAAAGCCATCACGAGTTTTCTCCATCCTCATCCAAGTTCCTGTGCTCGGATATGACATCATTCGTTAACCGAACTAGACCAAGCCAGGATCCACAGATACTCCGAAAAGGAACCTTTGTCCATGATGGTGCTCCTTCACCCTTATTGCTTTTGGCTGATCTATCCTGAATCAATACGTTCCAGGACCATCCGTTACACAACGTTCCTCTTCAGTCCACAAATCTAGAACATGTACTTACGGACCGTACCATTTGAGCTTCTCAACATCAGGCTCAACTTCCCACTCGACACGCCTTCATCAGCCCACTGTCATTCACACCTTCTGGACTGGATTGCAAGCTCTTCGCCATCCTCCTAACAGATACCACTGGGTCTGAATCGTGGATAGCTATACTATTTTTTCCATCGCCCATCTACGTCAACCAAGTAATGACGCCACAATAGTCTGAATCGCTCCTTTGCATCATAAACTACAGTTGCTTCCGCTTCAGCCTGCTGTCCTTCTCCTACCATCATATCGGCTAATTCGGAATCTTTAAACATCTTCATTCCATTGCAGATAGCCTTTGCGCATTGAATCTGCTGAGACTAGTCAGTAGTCACAGATAGCGGCAAGGCATTAAAATCTGACGAAAGACTGTCTCAATAGGATCTTGGCTCATGCTCTAGGAATCCGTCATGTGGTGTCCACCACCACAGATTGACGAGGTGAACTTCAAATTTTGAAAAATCACAGGAGGAGAACACCCCTAACCGATCAGCTGTCCCACACTGACAAAAACCCAGCTGCTTCGGATCGTCATCTTTTGCTGCCTGCTGTCCATGACCGACACTGGTTGCAGCACCTTTGAACTTTCATCTTATGCTGCCCACTGCTCCCTATCAACCATTTTCTGCACTCCAGCGCACAGTCGTCCTTCACCACCTGCTGTCCTAGCGGACAAAACTTGCAGTTAATTGGGACTCCCACCCTTCGCTGCCTGCTGCCCCTAGAAGCATTCGTTCACAGCTCTTTTGGGCCTTCGTCCTTCGCAGCTGCCACTCCTCGCCAACATTCATTGCAACCTCTTTCATCGCTGCTCCTTGTACCCTCACCCTTCACTGCTTGCTGTCCTTCACCAACATCCTGTTTCGAGCTTCAGTTTCGGTCATCAGTTTCCAAGGACCCTGTTCCTGCTCTGCTGAAAGCCTCTGACTGATTACGTTCACAACTCTGCAGCAGGTCATCCAACGTTGCCTGTTGACCTCATCGACTGGCATTGCAATTTTCTTCCGCAAGTCGTTTCAAGCCAACTATCGTTCACGGTCATTAATCTACCAACTCCACTGCTTGGCTCAACACAATTCAAAAGCCTTTCCCAAAACAGCCACAGCATGACCACTGCTCAACAGCTCCACTTCCATCCGGATTCATCTGCCTTCTGTCCTTCACTAACCACTTACCGCCCTAGGACATTAACCAGTCGTCAGAAGTTCTGCAACATTGCAGTTCTTCGATGATTGTCATTTGAAACTCACCCAATATACTACATCACCAGACGCCCACCTTGGTAAAACCTTGTTTTCAAGGGAACTGCCGCTGCAGAACAATCCCAATTTGTGAGTCTGCACAACATATCCGTTACAACAACCTTCCACCTTCATGGGTTTGATCCCACCAAGACACTGAATTTTCATCAAAAACTACACCAATGAAACTTCACCAGAAAGAGTCACCAAATCTCAGGTAACCTTCCCCTTAACCTCACTGTCTTAACTTTGTCTGGGTATCGTTACACTGAGTTCCCAAGAAGATCGCCAGCCCGTAACCCTAGGGCAACCCGTCAGGTAGTACCCACCACCTGCGTTGACGAGGTCTAGGTGAATGCTAAAATTATCAGGTAATTGATGTTTTCGAACGGCAATTAGAAATCCCATTAGAAAGGCCGGCTGAAAATGGTTTCTATTGCCTAAACGAAAACATACATTACCTTCACCCGCCCTACCTCTCCTCTGAGGTACCTCTATACCTCTATATCGGGGGAACTGCGCATGCGCACAAGTGCGGTTGGGTTACGGAGCTGGCGCGCCGTTCAACTTTATTCCTCTATAGAAGAATGCATACTTCGGAGAAGAATGCTAAAATTATCAGGTAATGTATGTTTTCGTTTAGGCAATAGAAACCATTTTCAGCCGGCCTGACAGGAGGGCCGGCAAAATGGATTTTTTATTCGCCAATTGGAGAGTGGCGACCGACATTGGAGAAGGTTGGTACTGCCATAACTTTAGCTCGTTACCGTGAAGTCAGGTTTAATTCTTTTTCCAAAACCAAGCCTGTTTGTGTGTTAATGTAATATCTTGAAGGCAATTATGTAGATTTTAATTGCATATTATTACCTTTTTGTCACCTACACAGCAACTGGATAGAAAAGGGTCGGTGGGAACACATTACATATGTTGGTATACAACATTTTCGTTACTGCATCACTGCAGGATGTTTCAATAGGCTCCATTTTTAGTGTGGAACTCGCGAAACTTAGCTTAATCTCACGGTCCCAACTGAGATAACTCTATTGGCTGTGGGGTATTTATTCGTACGTGGATGCTACCATTTGACTGGCTTCGAGTTTAAACTAATAACTTCATCTGTCGGCAATAACCTGGCCGTTTCCAAGTGTCCTATCGCTGATGCTGTTATGAAATTGTTGTTTTGAACGTATGTAGCGTGTTCCCATAACTCCTCTTGCCTAGGTAACTCAATTGTAACGTATGCAGTAAAACTTGATTAGTGCCTAGTTGATTGATAGACCTGTCATCCATCAGTGTAGCATTCACTGCAGACGTTAAGTTTTTGTGTAAACTTGGATGTGGTTCTCTTTTTAATTAGATAAATCTTATCTCGAAAAGGTGAAGATAATTTGACTCAAAAGCATGATTCCAAGATTACGTTCTTTGCAAGTTAGCTTGTTGATATCCAGAAAGTTCATCCTAGCAAAGGTCAAGTAGCAGGAATTAGGCTATAGATTGCAATTTTAGCTTGGTCCAGTAATAATGTGTCTACGGGTAGGGTTAGGAGATTAGATAAAATCGTTTCGTCTGCATTTCTGAATCAGTTATTTGTGGATTACACTGCTGTCTGATTTTTGTTTAAAGGACTAGGTTAACTTCGTAGGGAATTTGGAGTGAACTTCTGTTTATGTGACGTTACACTGTACCTTCATATTACGCATGCATGTGGTGTAGTTAATAAACCCAGAGAGATTGTGGGAGCTTACACCCGAGTTGATCCATGGCTGAAGTATGAAGTATCCCTTCTGTAGATTACTCACATATCCGACTTTTTTTTCTTCTGTTGGTTAGCATGCCTTGCGTTACTGATCTTTTATCTACCGGTATTAGCTTTAGTAATCTGATGTACAAGTGCTAGATAATTCACAAGTAATCCGCAGTATTAATTTGTAATCGGCAGATAACCCTATTTATCTGATGGTATTCTTGGCACTCCATGGTAACTGACAGTATTCCGTGGTAATCTGATATGCAGGAAACTATGTCCAATCGGTCCTAAACTGATAATCTGAATTACTCCATGTAATAATACAGTAATCCAAAGTATTGCATGTAATAATATGCAGTAATCTATGTAGCCTAGTAATCCCATAACCTGGAGTATTTAGTATTCGTTGTAGTAATCCCGTAATCTGGAGTATTTCTGGTAGTAATCCAGCAATATGGATAATCCCGTGTAGTAATCCAGTAATATGGAGTATTCCTTGTAGTAATCCAGTAATCTGGAGTACCCCTTGTGAGAAAGTGCTGCGACGTGCGACATACGTCGCAGAAAATTCCGGGCGGTCGCAGAAAATAATCGCTGTCAATTTTTTGTACCGTATTAGCCGCATTTTTTCGATATATGCGGAAACAACGATAATTTCGCTCAATATTGACCGATTATGACGTTCAAATACACTATTTTAACCTTTTTTTCGCCAGCATTTCAATGGTGCAAACCACAAGTCACTAGCTCCTCCCGTTCTGAAGTTATTTATAAAAAAAAAAAAAAAATTTAAATTAAATTTTTTAACAAACGTGGCTTGCAGCTATGCATATGAAAAAACAGCAGCTCGCTGGCAATTTTAGGACTAATATCATGGAGGAAGGAATTAGGTAGGAGGCGACACAACCCGTTTTTCGCGATGACTGGGCATGGAGGAAGTGGAGGGGGGGGATATGATGGTACTTTGAAAGTGTAGGCTGGGCACGTCTAATAGGTAAGTTTTCGTGAAACTGAGTGGCCCTCCTGCAGGTACAGAATTACAACAAAATAAAAAAAAATCAGTTTTGGTTGCCATGTACGGTGCTCATTTTTACAAGCATTTAAAAAAATGTTACTGTGGATAAAGTAATGGGGGAAAACTTACCGAAAGTCTGTTTAATGAATTTAATGCTTTGCCATGCTTAAAAAAAATTTAAAATCGTCGCTTCAAAGGGCTTGTTTCCTTGAAAAATTCCAACACCGGAAAAATTAACCCTGCAGAAAAATATTTAGGTTACAAAACTGCGTCGCAGAAGGCTGTGGAACATTTTAACACTGGGCTGGAGTATTCCTAGTAGTAATCCATTAAATCCAGTAAGCTGGAGTAGTCCTTGTAGTGATCCAGCAATCTGAAGTATTCCTTGTAGTGATCCGGTAATCGGAAGTATTTAGTAATCCAGTAATCTGGAAATTCCTGTTAGCAAGGGTAGAAGTGGGAAGCACCCAGGCACAGGCCGTTTCGGCCTCCAAGATCAGATTGGGAATCCACTCTAGGGAGAAAATGAGAGGTCCGTGAACCAACAAAATGTAACCAACGAAAAAAAAAAAAAAACTATTTACAACACTTGGGGTTGATTCAATAAAACAGTCAACTCCCAACTAGACGGTTGAACACGAGTGCAATCTAGACGCCCGTGTACTGTGAACTGGCCATTCAGACTTCGCTTGTGTCATCAGAGAATCAAGACACGCTAGTGCGTCGCCGCAAAGTAGAAAGGTGGCCATTAGAACACTTGTGTCGTTTGACAACCTTATACCTGATTTCAGCCTACTGGTGTAAATTCCCCGTGCGGTATAAATCTTTGCAAATCGTTGGTATCAGGTGTCTTGGGTCCAGTAACGAATAAAGCTTCAACATTTAAAGTGTGGGAACGTGTCCTTGATGGAGAAAAAGTGCCCTAAATAAATAACATTGATTTGTGCTACTGGCTAGCTACTATAGTACGGAGGATATACCTAAAATTTTGCATTTTTATCATGAAAGCATGAAACTTGGCAGGAATGTTGTTTACATCAAATTAAGAATTTTAAGTGTTGTAGGCATTCTCCTAAATTGCTATGAGCCGCCATATTGGAAAATGGCGACCCAATAGTCTAAAATTGTGCATTTTTATCAAAAGCGTGAAACTTGGCAGGAATGTTGTTTACTTAGAAATATTAAGAATTTATGCGTTGTAGACATTCTCCACTATCGCTATGAGCCGCCATATTGGAAAATGGCGTTCAAATTACTTGTTTTCCATAACTCTGAAAAACTGCCCGAAATGGACATGTTTAAGATTTTCTGAATGATGGCGATCTATTCTTTCCATCAATCCTTACCGAAATTGTTTAATTTAGATAGCAATCGTCCTATACCCATTTAAGAGTGAAGAGGTAATGGTGCAGTAAGCGGCGAAAGCGTATGATAATTTTAGAATTCAAAGTGCTCTTGCAGGCCCTCTAATGGCCCAAAATGGACATGCTTAGGATTTTCTGAAAAGTATGGATCTATTCTTTCCTTCAATCCTAACCGAAATTGTTCAGCTTAGATTAGAATACAAATATGAGCATTACAATGGCACTTTGAAATTGAAAATAGCCGCTACACCAATTAAAGCTACACATTTACACTGGTGTAGAACGGTCACTATCTAAGCGAAACAATATTAATAAACAAAAACGTATCGTTAAAAGTTAAAAGTAAGGGTCTAAAAGTCAAAACCTGTAAGGAACACGGACAAGCTTTGACTGTAAGGGTCTAGGTGTCAAATTTGGCCAGTAAGACGCTGCTAAGCATTAGGCCCTTACTACCCGGTTTTTGACGAACAGCTGTCTGAAATCGTCCTATAAATACCCATGAGATGATCCAATGATAGTGGGGGATGTGGGTTTCCTACTTTGCTTTAGGTTGACATTTTTTTTCGGTTTGATAACATGGCAGCGATTCCAAGCAAGACAACCTGCTACAAGCGTAAGCGCGTACACCCATTCTGTCTAAGTTACTAAGTCATTAATAAACAGACATAAATCGCTGGAAATAATATTAAGGAAAATTGGAAATTAGCCAACAGCGAAAATCGTTCACTAGAAATAACGTAGTTCAGTAAGCCACTTTATGCACTTACGTTTCATCGGAGTGCAACGGAGAGATTAAGGCGCTATGAAAGTGATCTGAGGGCGAACTGGGTGGCCGGTTCGAATCCGGGTCATCCCACTCCGATTTAACGTAAGTGAATAAAGGTGGCATACTGAACTACGTTATTTCTAGTGTATGATTTTCGCTGTTGGCTAATTTCCAATTTTCCTTACTAAGTTATTAACATGATCACCGGATAGTAAGGGTTTAATGCTTAGCAGCGTCTTACTGGCCAAATTTGACACCTAGACCCTTACAGTCAAAGCTTGTCCGTGTTCCTTACAGGTTTTGAGTTTTAGACCCTTACTTTTAACTTTTAACGATACGTTTTTGTTTATTAATCCGTGTTACTTTGAGAATTGTAATAAATAGGTGTGGTGGTGGATGAGGGGTTGGGTATGTGTGACACCTTTATAATTAATTTGTTTTGTTGCGCCGCCTTTTAGCTCGGTAAATAGCTATGGCCTTATATACTAACCTGGCTATCGCTAATGTTAACAATAGAAACAAATCCTTTAATCTTCAGTCTATGTCTTGCAGCTGCTGTTTGCTAAATGGCATTGTTGCATAATAACAATGTTTAAAACAATGTAAAACAATCAATCTGGTCGTTTAGAGCTCCGTAACCCCTGAACCACTTGACCAATTAGAAAAGGCCTTATGGAAAGGGCACATCTATGGAGCAATACCTGTAAAATGAGCTAAGAACGAGCTTTACAGGACAAATTGTTTGACCTGTAGAGAGGACAGACGAAAGGTACATCCCCAGAACAAGACCAAGAACAAGAAGTTGTCTATTTGGCCCCTCTCAGTATCTCGGGTTTGGCTGGACTGAATTTCACAATTTTTGGACTGTGGACAGGCCTTGGCTAGTCAAGGCTAGATTCCAAATTTGGTTTTAAATTTTTCAATTTTGACGGAGTTATAAGCTCTCAGAGTTGAAAGTTTAACACAGAGATCCTAGGTCGACACTTACTAACACTGGCTGTCGCCAGTGTTAATTCGGCTAGGATTGGTGGAAAGAATAGATCGCCACCTTTCAGTAAATCCTAAGCATGGCTATTTCGGGCTATTAGAAGCCTTACAAGAGACTATGAATTCGAAACTCACCATTCGCTTTTGCCGCTACGCCATTACCTCTTCACCTTTAAATGAGTGTGGAACAATTCCTACCCAAGGTCGGTTAGGACGAATGGAAAGAATACAACTCCACCATTCAGAAAATTTTAAGCAAGTTTATTTCGAGCTATTAAAGGGCTCGCAAGAGCACTTAGAACACGAAAATCACTATAACAACCAATTGCAAAAAGGAGCGTTCGTGTGATAATACTTGAAATACGATTGTGTGGTTCAAGGGTTGCTCTTATGTAAAAGATGTCCCTTTCCTGTTCAAAATTGTGCTCTGAACGTCTTTGCTTCACTATATGCTTTTAATTTGTTGACGGTTAACGAGTTACAGCCAGAGAACCTTTTGGGGGAGAGTAAGTAACCCCTTTCCCCCACCCCCTCGGAGGGTTTTTGAACTTGCTATCATATATTTTCTTTCCAGTTACCCTTTATGTGCATCCATACCACACTTAACACTTTTCACAAAAAGTGAACAATTCCTTCAATTTTGAGCACTATAAAAACCTATTATTTACATTACGGCATATACTATGCATTAATACCATTCATTCATACCACTTCCAGTACTTATTTCCGGTTGTGTTTAGTATATCATTAGAAAGACAATTTCAAGAGGAACAATACAGGCAGGGAATGTAATTTCGGTAACTGTGAAAGGGAATTCAAAGTGTCGTATTCAAATGCCATTTTGAAAAGAAAATGACGTCTTTTCACTAATACATTAGTATCACTTCCGGTTATGTTTGGTATCATTGAAAAGGATACTTCAAGAAGAACAATAAAGGAAGAGTGTATAATTTTGCTAACTGCGAAAGGGAATTAAGTGTTTCAATAAATAACATTGAAAGTGTCGAATTCGGGCAAATGGCGTGTTTCCATTTTAAAATCATATTTTAGTATAATTTTGATATGTATTAACAATTGCTTTCAAGGGCGAATGCCGTTGGTTTCATCTTTGTACTCATTACTTCAAAGTAAAATCACATTCAGGGGCTTATTAATCCATAAGTAAGCAAATCGTATAATAAAAAATATTCAGACGGTATAACTCACTGAATTCCGTGTAACAGTAGTTACAAGTAAGATTTTCAGATAAAACGGTTGGTCGTATGAAAAGTTATTTCAGTGTTTTGGTAAAAAAAAATTAATTACGAACAACAGCCAAAAAAAAAAAAAAAGCTAAATCCGTTTTTTCGTTCAGGAGTTATGAGAAAAAACTTAATTTGACTGCCATTTTGGCTGCCCATTTCCAATATGGTGGCTGATAGTAATTCAGGAGAATGCATTCAATGCTTAAAATTCTTAATTTTATGTAAAAAACATTCCATGCATAAATGCATAATTTTAGACTATTGGCTGCCATTTTCCAAAATGGCGGCTCACAGCAATGCAATGCCTATAACGTTTAAAATTATTAATTTTATCTAAACAACATTCCTGTCAAGTTTCATGCTTTTACGATGAAAATACAAAATTTTAGACCTTGGCCGCCATTTTCCAATATGGCGGCTCATAGCAATTCGGGGGAATGCCTACAACGCTTAAAAGTCTTAATTTGAAGTAAACAACAATCCTGCCAAGTTTCATGCTTTTATGATAAAATGCACAATTTCGTCTAATTTGGGGATATATCCTCCGGACTACTAGCTAAGGACGGCTCTTATGTTAATTCCCATAGGGTATAAAGACACATCCACATCTTGTTAGGGAAAGTTTGCATATCTAAATTTTGGCACAGAAGTAAAACGTAGTACGGGGAAGTTACTTTCTTTATTGCCAAAACATCTTAACCGGGTAATTTTAGCATTACATTCCTCGAATGTGATGTTCCCCTGGAGGTTGCTTCCGGTTTGTAGACTCCTGCTTGCATATCCCACCGCGCATGCGCGGCGCGGTCCTCCCCAATAAAAGCGACACCGCGCACGCTATCGGCATTCATTTTCCTCCAGAGGTGTCACCACGCCACCTCGCTCCACGGTTCCTCGACTGTCGTTTGGAAAATTAAATTCTTCCCGAAGATGAATAACACTTCTTCCGCCGCTCGTCCTCGTGCTCTTGCTCACTTCGATCTTGGCAGCCGTTGGGCATCCGCCCTCGACCTCGCCGCACCTACCTGCGCGACACCCGCCGATGCCATGCCTGCTGTCGCATCGCCTGACTCTCCACTCCTCCCGGGCCAGCGCTCGCCGCTCCCCGCCCCACTGGATCTGTCGTCGCTTCGACAAGACCTTCAAGTCGCCAATGACTCCTACCGGGCCGCCAAGCGCAACCTCCGCCGAGCGTCGCTCGCCCACTCTCCGAAACGACACTCTCCGCTCGAGCTGTCGTCCAACTCCTCCCGGATAGGCCTAAGCATCAGCCGCAGTGTCGTACGGGAAATCGTACACGACACTGTCCGCCACCTACAGGTCAACCCGATGATGCCTCCCTCCTGCACATCGTCGGTACGTAAGGCCCGCACCGAGGACTGGGTCGCATCCACTTCTAGCCACGAAGGGCACAGGCGTGCCGCTTCTCCTCCGCCGGCCTCGGCGTCCAAGCGCAAGCCGGACGACACACTGTCGTCACATCACCCGCTGTTGCCCGCCCCTACTGCCGAGAAACGCATTAGGTTCCCGGACGACACTCCTGACGAATCCACCCTGTCGCTCGCTGCTCTTTTAAAGAGTGTCGAGCAGACGGTCCCGGACTGCTTCCTGTTTAAGCCCTCAAAGGCACCGGACGCTCCCGTCATCAACCGTGGCCTAACGACATGCCTTGGATTCGCATCCAGGGACAAGGATACCAAGCCCCGCTGCCTCCTGGGTCAGTCGACACCACTCCTAACGTGTCTGCTCTGCAACGAAGGCTCTATTCTAGGCAAGGGCGACCCACTTCTTCTCGACACGGAACCCCCGATGCCACGTCCCGGCCGCGAAAACGGCTTCTTCAGATCCTTTGGAGACGGCGCCACAAACACCCGCAATTTCGAAACCTATCCAGAATGCGAATTCATCTGCAGCGAAATCAAGATGGACTTAGGCACTTCGATGTCCATACCCAAGAAGGCCGATATTCCCACCTTCGTGCTGTACGAGAACGACAGATGTCTGCGGCTAAGCCTACGGGCTGCCTCCCAGGCTGACGTCCTGCACACAGCTATCAACGCCTTATGTGAGAAACTGTCGTCAGACAACCCCACGGAAGAGCTCAAGAATTTACCGTCCCTGATTTCCCAGCTCTTCCAAAAGGCCAACTTTGCCACCTATCACGCCATGAACTGGGCGACAAGGGCACTGTTCAACAACACTCTCCTCCTTCGCGACATCGCCTTGTCGTCCGCAAACAACCTAAACGTCTCCACACGTCACCGTCTAAGAAACCAGCCGATCCACGAGTCTGAAACTCTTTTTTGGGGACAGATCCCGACACTCGCTCCTCATCTCGATGTCTCTAGGAAACCAAGGTTACAAAAACTGTAACGGCGGATGCTACGACGGGGTAGGTGCTTGTAACATCGCCGGTCGCCTGGTGTAACTGGATCTTGCTATCAATCACTCTGTTTGGCGTTTACGTACTTTTTCGGTTAAACAGCACAACTGCTACTGTCCCGATGTAGGGAATGGAGCATTGAAGTCCTAATCTAAGACCTGACTAGTGAATAAATAGCGGGTAACGCTGCCTCCAAGGTGGGAATAGGCTAGCTAAGTTATATTTGAAGAGAATTGTCCTAAATACTAATTTCTAGCAAAACAACGAACGAACAAACCGTCGGACGTTTAAAACTCCTGGTTTATATTTTAAACAAACATGTTAAAATGACCGCACTTTACATTTACATTTGGCAAATTTACAACTGGAATTAGTTTATAAATAACAGGGGGAATTTACATTAAATTCAACTTGAACAAACGCTATGTTCACAAAACAATTTCAAATAGAAAAAGTGAGTTTGATTAGGCACAAGTGGATTTCGCTAAAGAGCCCTCTAAATTACAAACAGCCTCGGCTGACTTATAATAGTAGACCTGTTTTACAGTTATGTTTCAACGTGAATTAACAAAGCATTAAACCTCCTAGAGTTGCTGTTGATAAGTCAACTCCTTAAATTACAGAAACCGCAGCTACCTATAAAGTCGATCCGAGCGATTAATCAATGGAAACCCCACGAAGATCAAACCGTCCTTTGTTTACTTTAAACTGCGTTCATGCAACACGACTGGACAGTCACCATCGATCCGGAAGATGCTTATCTTCACATCCCCCTTCACCCAGCAATCACCCACTACTTTCGTTTCATCTACAACCAGAAAGTCTTCGAATTCCGCTGCCTCCCATTCGGCTTGAACGCAGCCCCAAGGATTTTCACCCTAGTCTTAAAACCAATCTTGGCGAACCTTCATCAACACCAAATACAAGCCAATGCTTATCTCGACGACTGGGCCCTCAACAACCCAAACCCCTCTCAATTGGAACTCAACAAGGTCAAGACCATCAACTTGCTAAACAGCCTGGGATTTGGGGTAAACCTCGTAAAGTCACGACTCCTTCCAGAACAAGTCTTCACATTTCTCGGAGCCACATTCAACCTTCGATCGGCTTCAATCTCCCCGTCTCCAGAACGCACAGAAGACCTGCTACGGCACATCCGTCTCTTCCGTCTCCATCTCCGCCCGGGAACTGAACTCCCTCATCGGAAAAATGGATGCAATGGCCAATCTAATCCCTTACGGCCGGTGGATGGTAAGACCATTCCATCACTACCGGATAGACAACCACTCAGTCAACCAAAACAATCCGGACAACCAGATCCCACTCAACAAAGACTTCCCCTTCGAATCCCTCCTCTGGTGGTCCGACGTCACAAACCTGTCGAAATCCGTCCCTCTACAGGAACCACCACCCGACCACCGAATCTTCACGGATGCATCAAGCACTGGCTGGGGAGCACACCTAAACAACCAGGAAATCTTCGGCTTATGGCCTGCCACCCTCAAAGACCACATCAACGGATTGGAACTACGTGTAATCTTCCTAGCCCTCCGTCACTTCCTTCCACTCATAAAAATGTTTTTTATGAGTGGAAGGAAGTGACGGATCCAGGCGGACATACAGATCCAGGATCATACAGATCCAGGCGGACAACACAACAGCCCTGGCCTACATCAGGAAAGAAGGCGGAACGAAATCAAGATCGCTCCACAACTTATGACAGAAATCTTCAATTTGTGCATCCCACACAACATCACCCTCCTACCACTTCACATCCAAGGCAACAGGAATGTGATTGCAGATTCTCTCTCATGCCTGAAACCACCAGCAGGCGAATGGTGCCTCAAGAAATCCATCTGCGAATCTCTCTTCAACATCTGGGACAGACCAATGCTGGACCTATTCGCCACAAGGCACAATGCCAGACTTCCCCACTACATCAGCCCAATTCCGGATGACTCATCAGTTGCAGTAGACGCTCTCACGTTCCCATGGCACAACTTGTTCGCCTACCTATTTCCACCCTTCAAACTGCTTCCACAAGTTCTTCGGAAAATCGAATTAAGCCAGGGTCTATTCATCCTAATAGCCCCCCCTCTGGCCGTCGGCAGCCTGGTTCCCGATCCTCCTAAACCTAGCAGTCGACACTCCAAGAAGTCTCCCTCTTCTACCAGATCTTCTGTCACAACAAAACTACACCCGAACCTCCCACTCCTAAACTTACACGGGTGGCTACTATCATCAAACTCCTCAAAAAGGCTGGCATTCATCAAGAAGAGGCTGAACGCATCGCATCCAAAGCAACCAGAGAATCAACAAACCGCATGTACGACAGCCACTGGTCAAAGTGGATTCATTGGTGTATCGCAAAACGCACAAATCCACTTAACCCCTCTCTTCCTTAACTCCTAAGCTTCTTCGGTGACCTATTCAACATCGACAAACTCAAAGGCTCCACCATCCTCGTCTATCGGTCTGCATTAAACTCCGTCTTCAAAGCTGCCGGTCGCACTGCCCTACTGGAAGACTACCGAATCTCTGCCTTACTACGTTCATACGAAAACGATCGACCTACCACTAGACGTTCCGTCACCGACTGGGACCTCTCCATCGTCTTACAATCACTAATGGAGAACCCCTATGAACCCATGCAAGACAGCTCACTCCACCTCATGACCCGCAAAACTGTCTTCCTCGTAACACTGGCAGCAAGTCTAAGATGTTCTGAGATTCATGCCCTCTCGGCAGACCCGGCATACTGCATCTTCGGCCCAAATTTCTCATCAGTCACACTCTTCCCAAGAGCGTCCTTTAGAGCAAAAACTCAAAAACCATCCGAACCCTCGAAACCCATAACATTCCCTGCACTCTCAAACCTCACTGGGAACGAACTGGAACGCCTCCTCTGCCCAGTCAGAGCTCTCCGCTTCTACCTAGCCCGGACCCAACACGAAGACATTCGAAGAGGCAGGAATCAACTCTTCCTTCCAGTGGACCCCCAAACCGGCAAAACAACAACCGTCATGGTGTCACACTGGATCAAGAAAACAATCGAAGCAGCTTACGACAAGCACGGATTGAGTAAGAGCATGAGGATATCGGCGCACGAAGTACGTGCAATCTCCACCTCTTGGGCCCACCACAATGCCACACCAATCGAAGAAATCCTGGCAGCAGCGTCGTGGCGCCACCAATCCACCTTCACGTCCCACTACCTAAGGGACATGACGAAGGACGAATCCGGACTACACCGGCTGGGACCGATCGTTGCAGCCAGAACTGTGGTCAAGACCCCCTTAAGCACTCAGAACGAAGCAGAAGCAAGATCCAGAAGGAAGCAAGATCCATCCAGCTAGAAGTAAGACCCTCAACAACGGTCCTTTTCAGGGCCACCAATTCCCACGAAAGAGACCAAATACCTAATTTAACCCATCTTGTTCTGAATAAAGTGCGAATTTTTCTCTTGCAGATAAAGAATTCATGGGGGAAAGCCTGCTTGCATCCCGGGGTGCTCGGTCAGACGGTGCCCGCCACCATCTTTGACGAGGTCAACTGGTAATGCTAAAATTACCAGGTTAAGATGTTTTGGCGATAAAGAAAGAACATTTTGCCGGCCCAGCCTGGCCGGCTAAAAATGGTTTCTTTTTGCCTAAAACATACTTAACCCTAACTCCCGCCCTGCCTCCCCTCCCGAGTTACCGCTTGACACATTGAGAGTAAAATGAATGCCGATAGCGTGCGCGCTTTGGTTTTTATTGGGGAGGACCGGTTTATTGGGTTTCTTCCGGTTTGTAGACGCCTGTTTGTAGCGCGATATGCAAGCAGGCGTCTACAAACCGGAAGAAACCTCCAGGGGAACATCACATTCGAGGAATGTAATGCTAAAATTACCAGGTTAAGTATGTTTTAGGCAAAAAAGATACCATTTTTAGCCGGTTAGGCTGGGGGCCGGCAAAATGTTCTTTTTCTAAAATGAGAGTTACAGCCAGAATCACATGGCCGTGAACTAGTGCGTAAATGCAAAATTGTTGTTGTAACCATTGTTTACATTGTCATCCAACAGTCTATTATAACATGCTTAAAGTGCTATATGCGCATGGTTTCATTACTTAATTGTAAGAACACATGTTTGCTGCAAAGAGGTGGCAGTGGCGGTTTAGGTGGGTGCTGTAAACGCGGTCTCGTATCAGACGCTCGTGGTGAGGACACCTCAACACCATCGAAGAAAAAACCTGAGGGCAGTACTCTTACCTACCAGAAGAGCATCGTCTGTATGGCGATTACAATTTAAAAATGTAAATAATGTATATTTCTTTAGGCATAAAGCCGAAACACTTTCAGCTTAGTTGTGTTTTAGATGTTGCCAACACACGATATTTTTTATTTCTAACAGGTGACGACTTTGCTTATTTATGAAAAATGTCCGATGTTCAAACCAGTTTAAAAATCTAACCTAAACTGCAATTAGCCCTTTAAAAACTAGCTGGAATATTTAATCTTTTGATTTGTGCACTTAATGCATTTTGGTAAACTTAACTTCTTGCCATGAACCCTACCGGAGCTCCAATGTTTGTTTGTCTATTTCTATGGACCCAGTGTATGATTTTATGTTTATTTTTTATAGCATCTCCATCCAAACTCCGACCGTAGTGAACCTCTAAAAACGTAAACAAACTAGCTATCCTTCGTTAAAAACATGCCTTGTATATAGCAATCCGTTTCCCAAAGTCAAATGTTTATTCTGTGCATTACACTTCGTTCCCCCCCCCCTCCTTCAATAGTTGCGATGCCTAACGTCGTAGTTTATTTTAATAGGCCTAAAAATCACGTTGTTATGAGTTGAAAACTCACTTGCACATTCAAAGCCAGGCCTCTAAGTTTTCAAGTCGGCAATTCCCTTTGTCAATTCGAATCCAGCCAACCAAAACACTACTTCAATTCCGTCAGCCAGTCAGAGCGCTCAAGCTACCCCGGTCGTCCGCGCTGCTACTCCAACTTCCGGTAGTGACAGCTCGGCCGATTTGGGTCAGTCTCTCCTCCTCCAGATGTCCGACTCTCTTCCCCGCACACCCCCTCCGAAGCTATCCTCGGCGTCCGCGCCGACTTCCGGTAATGAGTATATAACCCCAAACCCAGAGACACTCGTTAGCACAGCTCAAGGATTCTCAAAGCTAGAGGTCGCTACGCCGGTCGGGCGTGGAGATGCCGCGGTCCGATTGTTGCCATGCCGAGCAAAGGTAGTGGTTCGTATCGTACTTAGTTTAACTTTAAAAGTTTATTTTTTGGACTTTTCGTCAAAATTTATAGTTTAATGTTAACTAAACCTCGTAGCTTTAGAAGGTAAATTTATGGAGTGTCAAGCCAAACGGCATTTCGGACGTTGGCAGCCATAATTTAAGGGTTCACGGTCCCTTACTAAAAACCAGCTTTATTTTTCGTGTTTCTTTAAACGCAGTTTAATGTAAACAAAGGACGGTTTGATCTTCGTGGGGTTTCCATTGCTTAAACGCTCGGATCCACTTTATAGGTAGCCGCGGCTCTATAATTTAAGGAGTTGACTTATCAACAGCAACTCTGGGAGGTTTAATGCTTTGCTGTATATACGTTGAAACAAAACTGTAAACCAGGTCTACTATTATATATCAGCCGAGGCTGTTTGTAATTTAGAGGGCTCTTTTGCGAAATCCCCTTGTGCCTAATCAAAACTCACTTTTTCTATTTGAAATTGTTTTATGTGAACCTCGTGTTGGTTCTAGTGTCGAATTTAATGTAAATTCCCCCTGTATTTTATAACCTAAACTAGGTGTAAAGTTACCAAATGTATTTGTAGTGCGATATTTTTATTCATGTTTGTTTAAAATAAAAACCAGGAGTTTTTCTTAAACGTCCGTCAGTTTATTCGCTCGTTGTTCGCTAGAAGTAAGAAATTAAGACAATTCTCTTAAACTTAGCTTAGCTAGCCTAATTTTCCCACCTTGGTGGCAGCGTTACCGCTTATTATTACAGTTAGCCTACAATTTTAGGACATGTGCAGCTCCATTCCCTACGCCGGGACTGTAGCTGTTGTGCTTGTTTGAAACAAAAAGTACCCCAAAGTAATAGTAAGAAGATCAAGTTACACCAGGCGAGCGGCGATGTTACAAGCACCTACCCCGTCGTAGCATCCGCCGTTACAGTGCGCCGGATGCGACCGCACCCCCCTCGGTGGTAAAGGAATAAAAAAAAAAAAGCCATTCACGGGGGAAAAAATGGTTATCACGTTTCTGCATTGGCATTCAAAATGGTTTGTTTACTTGCCCATGAATGACAAAAAGAAAAAAATGTAATAAATTAAAGGGTGTTCAACTTAGCCCTAAAGTGGTCACAGTAGATGAGTCACCTTCTTCCCAGAAAGAAGCTCCACATGGCAGTAGACAAGAAAGGGAGCGTTCACAAATTACGTAACACACTTTTTTTTTTAGCAACGTACAGTCCCTCCTCCCCGTCCCTGTTTGTAACACCAATGTAGCACTTGGTGTAACCCCCTCCCAACCCCCCACCTGAAAATACGTAATTAATTTTTGGATGAATTAGTTTATATAAGATGTTAGTATAGGGACGCAATGACCAGTCAATTTGAAAAATAAAAATTCCAAGTTGCAAATTGTAACGGCGGACGCTACGACGGCGAAGGTGCTTGTAGCGCCTCCGGTTTCCTGGTTTGACACGGAAATTCAGCTTTAAGGTGTTGCGGTGAATATTGTGACTTTTACGGCATAAGCACAGCAAGGGCTAATGTCCCAGCATGGGGGATGGAGCGCAGGGTCCTAAATTAAAGGGGCCTAACCTTAATACTGCTGGTATTTCCTGCCACCAGCGATGGAAATTTAACCGTTTATCAAGAGCTAAACTAAAAATGGTTTACATATTTATTTACACTTAAACATGACTAGCAAACGACTGAAGCTAAAAACTCCTGGTTTTTATTATAACATCAGAGAATATAAAAATTACACTTTACATTTAGTTTGCACGGAAGCTTTTGAAATAAAGTATTTAAAAGCACAAGGTTTGAATTTACAACATGTAATTCGTTTTCACAAGTTTTAACTAAAACGACGTTTGTGTTTCAGAATAAAACAACCACTTAATTTTTCGAATAGAAAAAGCAATACTGAACGCTCCGCAGAGTCGTCCGCAAGATTGAACAGCCTCGGCTGGTTATAACTGTTTAACTAGCTAAAATCTAAAAATGGGCTACATATTTAATTTTACACTAAAATACAATTAATCAAGTCTAGCAAACGACTGAAGCTTAAAACTCCTGGTTTTATTTTTGCGACAGAGAATGAAAACACTTTTACATTATAGTTTGCTTCGAAAGCTTTTGAGTACCGATTATTTAAATAGGCAACAAGTTTACATTTACATAAAGTAGCAAGTTTGAATATACACTTAGTATTTCATAAATTCAGACAAACACACTTGGTTTGAATAAAGTTTTAAATTTTCACATTAGAAAAAGTAAATCATGAGTGCTCCCGGAGACACCCGCAAGACTAAACAGCCGCAACTGATAGTAGTCTATCTGACAGTATGTTTC
>JAHWFP010219309.1:0-35289 GCA_023313725.1 Lithobius niger
TATGATGAACGCACTGTTTGCTTGTATGACCACATCCTAACATAGTCAGCACCTGAAATGCAGAAGATGCCAAGAAACCAGGTGCCAAGACTTTTCTATAAATTTTTTTTTTTAAAACCGTACTTCCAGTAATAGCATTATAAGTTCCAAAACCTTGTAATCAACATGGGGGGGGTCTGGGGGGCTTGCCCCCCCAGAAGCTGAGACGTTTTTGGAAATTTTGACTGCTGAAAGTGCCATTTTTGCGGTCCAAAAATGACTTTTTTCCAGTTGGTCAGTGTGTTTTTGCCCTCTCCCTTTTGACGGGACCTGAAAAATTTATGACCTTTCCCTTATGGAGAGGGCCCTCCGGCCTCCCCGGCGATAAATAATTACCGGTTCCGTAGGGTAATTTTTGCCCTCATTTCGTGGCCTTTGGGTCACTTTTGTCCTTTAATATGGGATCTTATGAACTCTTGTCGTCAAATTTTGGACCTTCGAAATTAACAAGTTTAAAATTTTTAACAATTTTCATTTGAAAAATGTAGTTGTTTCTGCATTAATACAAATCCAAATTTAGTGGCAATAGGTTAACAGAAAAAGGACTACAGAAAATCAAACAGCTATTTCAATTTTTCCAACTCGGTTTTTGATTTTGCCAACTGTATCCGATTTTCATGACGTACAGCTTTAGTTCACATTACTGTTTTAACTAAAACCAAGGCACTGATTGATGGACTAGCAGACGAACTAGTAAAACAAATAACTCTGCATTAATTTTTTTAATTTATTTGATATCACAACTTTAGACGGCGATAGCTTGGCAGAAGTTCTTATGCAGTTTGTTTTATGCAGAGTTTGTTGATAATTCTGGTTTACTTAAGAAACGTTTTAAATCCTGGCAGTGATGTTGTGTTTTGGTATATTAATATGCCAGTCATTTTCTACCCTCCTAAAATATCAGTTACGAGTTGCTCCACCCTAAAACCTCTTATGAGCAGCGCTGTCTAACAGAAAGAGAAGTAAAATATCAACTCAGTTTTTAGTTTTGCCAACTGTGTACGATTTTCGCGAAGTTAATTGTTATCACGACTTCAAACTCGGTGGATACAGTTTTGTCCATTTTTTGTTTTTATTTTCTACATTATCTGTGATACTTATAAGTTATGGTGTGACATAGCACACAAAACGCCCAAGTCAATTTTCAATTTCACCAACTACGCAAATTTTCGCGGAGCTTCTCTTTCCCCCACTCCTTACAGTCTAGCTACGCAGGGAAGCAACCAGAAATGATCAGGGGCAGCGTTTCAGTTACTCACAAGCTACACAGAAGTGTTGCGAAAACTGATGGAAAAAAACAAATTTATTGTAAACTTTACTTTCCAACTGACGAAATGATGATAATAATTAACCAGTACTCGTGGAAACTGGAATTTACAGTGAAAATTTGTCCGATTTTGCCAACTCGAATTTGCCAACTGTATGTGTTTCTTGGATGGTTGGGGGGGAAGCTACCCCCATCCCCCCCAGTCGCTGCGGCCCTGGTTTCTGGCGTCATTACGATTAATGAATGAATGAACGGTCAGCTGCGCCTGCGTATTGCACGGAAGCCGCTCTTCTCGACGTTACGTAGTGTACGTATGCATTTTGTATGGAGTGATTGCATAACTGACAAGACATTAACATATGGATCATTCGGTTAGTATTAGCCATGGAGGTCGAAAGAGAAATACACTTCAACAATTGTGTCGATGTGACGGACCTGTGGGATATTTTTCATAAACTCTTATCAGATGCCATTAAGCAATGCTCCAAACTCAAACCAGCCTCGGGTGGTAGAGCCAAATACCCGCCCTCCATTAGGAAGTTAATTTTAAAAAAAGGAGACTTTGGAGGAAGTGCAAGCTCTCAAAAAATTATGCCTCAAGGATTTTATACCACAACTGTAGCAGAGAGACAGCACATGCAGTGAGAAAACATGAGATTAATTTTGAATTAAAAGTTATATCTGAGGGTAATCCTTCTGGTTTGTTTAAACAGATTAAGCAAAAAACTGGTGTGTCACGAAGCCTGCCACCACTTCATTCTGATGAAGGGCTGCTTACAAACAATTTAGATAAAGCTAACATCCTAAACGAAATCTTCTCCAGAAACTTTACAACCGATAATAATGTTTTGCCACCGTTTCCATCTCAGACGGATTACAAATTTGATACTGTTACTTTCCCTTCTCAAACCATTATTGAGGTGCTTGCTTCCTTTAAAAACAGCCGTGCAGTTGGCCCGGATGGCTTTTCAACGATGTTTTTTAAAAAGTTTGCACACGAATTGTGTTTTCCCCTCTTCCGATTCTTGAGGCATCAATTAGTTCTGGCAAACTTCCGGTTTGTTGGAAATAGGCTCGTATCACACCTATTTATAAAAAGGGTAATACAGCAGACCCATTAAATTACAGACCAATCTCTCTAACATGTATACCTTGTAAAATTTTAGAACGCATAATTTGTAACCAACTTACAAATTATCTAAAAGAACACAATTTACTGATAATGACCAGTTTGGCTTTACTGCTGGCCGGTCTACGACCCTCCAGCTGTTACAATGCTTGGATGATGGACACTGGGATTGGAGACTGGTGCACCTATTGACACCATCATGATTGATTTTGCAAAGGCATTCGATTCAGTTTCTCATGTTAAGTTGTGTTTAAAGTTGACTGGCTACGGAGTAGGAGGTAAGGTCCTGCAATGGATCTCAAATTTTTTATGAAACAGATTACAGCAAGTTTGTATCGGCTCTGCAATTTATCGAGATACAAAGGTGACCAGTGGGGTGCCTCAGGTTTCTATACCGGGACCACTGCTATATTTTTTTCTATACTGGGACCACTGCTATTTTTATTATATATCAATGATTTGAAATCGAAATTTTCGAATGTTAAAATGCCGAAATTTGCTGATGATCTAAAATTATATCGTATAATTGCTGGACCGTCTGACCACGACGAACTTGTGACAGCCTAAGGCTTCTTGGAGGCATGGTCTACTGAGTGGCAGTTAACTGTCGCCACTTCTAAATGTAAAGTTTTACCAATTGGTTCGAAGAATAGACTTTCCGATTATGTATTGTATGGTGATCCCCTAGAACATCTGAGGGTAACGAAGGATCTGGGAGTCTGGTTCTCGAGCGACTTAAAAAGCTCCACCCCCTGCAATCATATTGTCAGGGTTGCAAGACAGATCCGCTATGATCAGACGGGCATTTCTCTCTAAGAACACGAGAGTGCTTTTTTGGGCATTTTGCGTGTTTGTAAGACCAATTGTAGAATATGCAAGCCTGGTTTGGTCACCACATTTGATTAAGGTTGTTGATCACGTCGAGTCGGTGCAGCGACGCTTTACCAAGTATTTGCCTGGCTTGGAGCATAAGCCTTATTGTGAGCGTTTAAAAATTCTAAACGCTGACTCGCTTGAGTTGCGCAGGCTTAGATGCGACTTGGCTTTGACCTATGCCCTGCTTCACGGGATGTGAAATGTGGAGTCTGGCAAATTTTGTACCCTTAGACATGATGTGAGAACGAGAGGACATCCTTTTAAATTGGTTGTTTTACCATTCAAGCGCGATTGTCGAAAATTTTTTTTCTCCAATCGTGTGGTTAAGATTTGGAATGGTCTCCCTAAAAAGGTGGTTACATCCCCAACACTTTCCAGCTTTAAGAACAGGCTGAGAGGTGTGCACCTGAACAAGTATCTACGGTGGGCTTACACCTAAAATTCTTCTTATTAATATTACTATTATTATTATTATTATTATTTTGTTCTTTTGTTTGAAATTTTTTTTTTGTTTATGTATTGATTCTGGCCTCGCAGCCGGCGATTTTGTATTTTTACTGGCTGGCTGAGTATAAGCGGCAATATTATTACCCTTCTCAGACGATTTGCTATTATTTGCAATAAATTGTTATTATTATTATTATTATAAAGAGAAAGTGACGAGGATGTTTCTTCTGTCACGGAAATGAGCGAACGGATGACAAATCTTCAATATGCTTTAAAACGACGAAAGTCGGGAGTGGAACGGAAGGCCATTAACATACGGATCATTCGGTTAGGAAGAAATTTGGTTAAAGTCCGTTCTGCGCCCGGTCAAAAGAACTTGGAATTCGGTGGTAAAACTAAGGCCGCCCGCGCACTGAGCGATTTGGCCGCGCGGCCAGGTTGCTGCAGCCAATGACAATCATTAGTGCGTGGTTTTACATAAACGATAAGCATTTTCATTGGCTGCAGCGACCTGGCCGCACAGCCAAGTCGCTCAGTGCGCGGGCGGCGTAATACGTCTGCAGCCTGCTATAAGTCTGACACTTAGACAATCTCAGCTTAGGAAGGTAAGCCCTGAATTTTTCGTACTCCTCACTGTTTTAAGCTGAGAGAAACCCCATTGAGAATAATTTGTATCAGATTATCGTCATGTGTGTTTCCCACAATTAGGTAAAATAAGAATTAAAGCATATCAGCAAAAATATACCATAACAGTCATATGACCGAAATCTAACAAATACTAAAGCCTGGCCTAGCACCTTGACACCATGACCATTTTCGCTGAAAGTGGGCTTAAATTTTCAGTTTTTTCTTTCATTTACTTCTAGCAAGTTCGAATCATTAACTAGGCTTAAGTTCTATTTCCATGTTTTAAAATGTAGAAATTGAGATTCAATTATTGTCGAGGGCAGATCCAAGAAAGGCGCCGAGGAGAATGAAGCCAAAGTGCCTGTGGCCCCATTCATGTTAACTCGTAAAAATTGCCGAAATTGTTCGAAAATATGTAGCTACACTAAGACAAAAATTAATTTAAAAAATTGAAAAAAACAATCGGAGATCCCCCGCACCCCCAAACATTGTTCTGGTTCCGCCCTTTATTATTTGCATCAAACACTGCTGTTGAAAAATCCCACCCCACGAAACGCTGAAATAGGCTACCTGCAGTGTGATAACACATAACACAGGACCTATTAGGTAATCACTAGGGTTAAATCACTTGCTTTTCATAATAAAAAAAATTAGTTCTGAGTCTTCGTGTATATACCTGGTGTACAGTATTCTTCTAAAGCCACCAAAAATAAATTTAAGGCATGTGAGGGGGTTTTAAAAAAAAAGGTCTTTCCCTACTGTTCATTACCCTACTGTCTTGTATTTTTGTGGCGCCCTAAGCAATGTCTAATACGTATCGTTTGAAGCCAGGAACGGCCTCAGAATTCCTAAAATTCCGTCAGCTTCCGGGCCTCTTCCCCGGACCCCACTGGGGGAGCTCACAGCGCTCCCCCAGACCCTCTAGCTGCAATACATTATTTCACACAGTTTTACTGTCTACCCCCTCACCCCTCCCCCCACCCAACCAAAGCCAAATGGACTTCGATACGTCCCTGACTCTCCCATAATAAGTTGTAAAAAGTGAGCCCTGGCAGTCACCTTCCCGACTGGCCTCTTGACCCGCCAGTCCGCCTCTGAGAGGTTACATATTTGTATCCAAACGAATCCGACATTTACCTTAATAAACATTACGTAAATTCGAAGGGTTTTACAGAAAATTACGTCTCATGGCTTGTAAAAGCCGGATACAACTTTTACGAAAAAAAGGATCCACGTAACTTTTCTTGGCATGTATTTTAACAAGTGGGATCCAAGTTAAATTAGCACAAATAAATGGTATTTTTATTTATTTTAATAAACCAGCAGCCACAACGGACTACTGTACTGAGTAGCCACCCATATTTCTGCCGATACGACATACAAGGAAGATCGTAGTTCCTGGAGAAATAGTAGCTAAACAGAAGAACATTTGAAAACCGGCTAATCTGTTACAGACCGGTAACGAACCCGAATTTAGGAAATAAACAAAGCCTTCCCACACCTCAAAAAGTTATCAGTAGTTGTCAGGTGACCTGAAAACCTCAGGCTTTGCTTGAGTGATAAATTACGATCTTCCTTACACGCCCCCACTGAAGGAGCTGACTTCCTGTCGCCCGAGGTGGCAAGAATCAGTGCTAAACCAAATGCAAGTACAATCCAACATGTGCAAGTAAAGGTTGAGCAGCGCATAAATCAATAATACAAACGCTCAAGGACCAGACATTGCGAGTGATCCCATTTCACTTTATACAGGTAGGATGAAGTGAAAAGGAAGTAATCGCCATCAAAAAAATTCAGACCAGAATTTCATTGACAAACAACATTTAACAAGTTATATCGTTGCAAATTAAAAATAACACAGCCTCTCAATACTCTGTTAATATGTCCCCGCCAGCATGAGAATGTCGCATTGTAATTTTAGTTTATCCAGTAAAATCACGAAAAAACTCCCGTCGTCCCTCTCTAACCTAGTGTGCAATACATTTCAGAAAGAAGGATTCTACGGGCACGTACTAAAAAACTGTGGGCTCTATTCTTAACTTACAACACACTGGACAGGTTTTCAGGTCACCTGACAACTACTGATAACTTTTTTTATATATAGAAAGTCACAAGAAAACTTTTCAGATTTTTTTTTTCAAGAAATACAGGAAAACTTGTCTTACTTTTTTGTGCAATAGAATTTTAAGTACAGAATTTTATGTAAACTTTTTAACTAGCTCAACATGGAGTCTAAGAAAAAAAATACACACCTGAGAGTTCCACTCGGTAGTACTCACAACAACCCATTTTTGTTTTGGTGACATTGCTAAGCTTCAGAAAAGTATCGACTTAAAGCGTCAGCAATTAAGTGATTGTAATTAAGTGATCCCTCCCTGGTTTATAGCGCACTTCATAATCGAAGTCTTGCAGCATTAAACTCCATCGTAGCAAGCGTCCATTTTTCCCAGCCATTTGCTTCAGCCAATGGAGGGGATTATGGTCGGTCTCTATGATAAAGTGACTTCCATACAAATATGGCCTAAGCTTTGCCATCGCCCAAACAATACAAGCACATCCTTTTTCGGTTGTCCCAAATGCTTGCTTGCGAGGAGACAACTTGCGAGAAATATACAAACAAGGGTGTTCTTCTCCCTCACTTTCTTGCCCGGTCAGAACAATTGCATTGTACCACAAAGGGCACATCAAAGTTTGGAGCTCGCAAAATAGGTTTGGAGACCAACGCTTCTTTTAACTCGTCAAAAGCTTTTTGCTCGCTTAAGCGCATCAGTGAGTGGAGCACATTTTTCAGAATAGGCAGGGATGTATCTCTCATAGCAAGAGTGAGATAGGTACTAAGCCTAAAAATGACCTCACATCTGTTTTTGTAGCAGGTCTACGGAATGCCTTCACGGTGGCTATTTTAGCATCATCTGGGGCTCGATAGCCATGTCCAATCTGGTGTCCCAAGTAGGTTACACTGTCACAAGTAACTTGTGACTTGGAAGCATTCACAATCAATCCTGCAGATCTTACTGCAGAAAGAAAGGAATGAACATGTTCTAAGTGACCTTCCCAAGTCTTAGAACCAACAGCCACATCGTCTTGGAAAGGAGTGGTGCTTTCCTCCATTCCAGAAAACACTTTTTCCATTAACTGCTGAAAGCAAAATGGTGCATTCTTCATGCCCATGTTCATGATAAGCGGCTCAAACTTACCAATGGGGGTAGAGATAGCTGCAAAACGTGTAGCTCTCTCAGTGAGCCCTACCTGCCAGAAGCCTCTGTTCAGGTCAAAAACGCTGATATACTTCCATTGAGCTGCCTTTTCCAAACACTCGTCTATGTTTGAGATTGGGTGGTCCTGTGTTTCCATGATTTTATTGAGTTCACGGTAGTCTGCAACGGGTCTAGGCTTGCATCCTTCCTTGCACACAATGATCATGGGGCTGCCATATGGGGACTTACATTCACGAATTAAACCCAACTCCAGCATACGCCTAACTTCAGCTACAATGAGATCACGTTCTGTTTTACCATGCCGGTAATAACGTACCGGTATTACCTTTTCAGTGGTCAACACTATGTCGTGTTACCAGATCAGTGCGTCCTGGTAACGTGGAAATTACTCCAGGCACTCTGTCGAAACAGTGCACTGAGTCTTTCCTTTGCTCAGGAGTGATATCTCCTAGCTTTTCAAAGCCTGCATGGCTTGTTCACTTGTTAACGGGCCATCACCTGGCTTTCCAGTCCACTCGTGGGTTGGGGGTTCTGGCTCTTGGCTAGACAAGTGGTTGCATATGTTTTCTCTGGCCACGTAGGGTTTTAGCATATTAATGTGATAAATGGTAGGCTGTTTACTACCAGTTGTCTTTTCTACAAGATAGTTAGTTTCCGAGATTTTCTCGAGAACCTTACAGGGCCCTTCCCAATAAACTTCTAATTTGTTGGCCCTAGAAGGACGCAAGATCATGACCTTGTCACCAGGCTTAAAGGTACGCTGGCAAGCTCACCTGTCATAATATTTCTTGGAGGTTAATTGTGCCTCAGTGTAATTATCTTCTGCAATCTCACGGCCGTATTTGAATCTTTGCAGAAGGTTGATAACGTGCTCAAGCACGCTTGGATGCACGTCAGGAGCGACCCAATTTTCCTTAATTAATGTTAAAGGACCACGGAGATTACGTCCATAAACCAACTCACTTGGCGAGACACCAGTGGTTTCATGAGGCACTGTTCTGAGAGCAAACATTGCTCCAGGAAGACAACGTTCCCAGTCATGGGAGTGCTCGCTGCAAACTGCCTCAATACTGCTTTAAGGGTCCTATGGAACCTTTCAACCGAGTTCGATTGGGGATGCGCAACAGATGAATGGACCATCTTAATTCCACATTTTTCTAGAAATAATGTTGTTAGTTCACTAACAAAACAACTACCTAGGTCGGATTGCACCGTCGACGGAAATCCTATTCTATGCCAAACGCTATTGTCCATCCCAATAATGGCAGGTCCATCCGAAGCTCCTGAAGAAGACCTAAACCATTCGGAATCTGAAGGCTTCCCAAACTACAAACGTTGCATTGACAACAATGAAGCTACAGGGAACTACACTCATAAATCAGAAAACCACCAAACCGTGAAGAACGTCATTATTTCTGAACTCCTGTGTTACCTGGTCAACAACATACCGCCAGCGGTAAGCATTACTTTAGACAACTTGGCCCATGAATGTGCTTCGTTCTACACGGAGGACGAAATCCACGAAGCAAAAAAGATCGTGCATACATGTATCCCAGAAAAGCGTATGATAAACCGACAAGGTGAGAAACGTAACATCAACACCATCAAAGATATCCTGCAAATTCTACAGCAGAGCCAGTTCCCAAGGGAATCGCACGTGTTTGTCTCCGAACATCTCCATTGCCCTACACACCAAGCCAATGCCAAAACCAGCCACTCCACCAAGACACAGGACACTGAAATTGGTGAATTACGTAACTCAGTTCACCAGTGTATCAGCTCACATAACTCAATATTGAAGGAGTTTAGTGAGTTGAAACTTTTCTTGGTTTCCACTTTCGGCGACACGGTCCCAAGGGAAAAACACAACCATCTTGCCGCACTTCCGGAAGTGATGCGCGACGCTAACCCGGAACCGGAAATCACGGATAATCAAGCTAAGGTTGACGATCAACAACATCCGACTGCAAACCACGTGAAACTGAAAGCCACCATTCCCACATTGCAGAGTTTTGAAACAAACACGCAAAACCCAGAAAAATGTGCTCAGAAAGCAAATATAAACTCGTGCTTGCCGATTAGTGTAACGACTGGCACTGTGAAAACATCGACGATCGATTCCCATACTCTAACCGAAACTGAAACTGAAGTAGATGCGGCCAACAACGCCGGCGGCACATCCGAATTTAAAGAACAGTTGAGCCGAAGAAACTACGCCCGAAAGAAAAAAGCCGTAAGGGAAAATGATAATAATTTTAAGCCTACCACCAAAGCCTGTCCATTGATAGGAATCAACAAAAACACTAACCTTACTGCTGTGAAAACCAAACAACGTGGTACATTTATTTTTGTAAGTAGGTTTAGCACCAACCTGCGAGCCAAAGATATTTTTGACTACTGTGCAACAGTCGACTGCGCCTTAGCCAGTGAAATTAGCCAAATTGCTAAAATGAAAACTAAATTTCCAGGTTACTCCTCCTTTTACTTGGAAGTGTCAACTTCGAGCACTGACTCGTTCCTTAAGCCAGAAACTTGGCCAACTGGTATAGTTTTTTCTTTGCTTCGCCAGAGAAGTTTTTACACGAAAGTTGAAGAAAAATTTGTGCCAAACCCACCACCACCTTTAGCAAATTGTTCTGTTACCAAACTGACTCTGCCTAACAGCCATGCCACCCCAAAGCCTAGTGCTACACAAATAACTGTCGCCTGCCCCCTTTCTTCCCAAGCTATTCCGAGCACCCCTAACCCAGCCATAGCACTTCCAAAATCTCCACCCCCTATCCCACCCAAACCCACTCAATCTCTCCCCAACCCATCTCCCAACCAAGCAATATGACTCCTACCGTCGCCCATACCCTCCCAAACCTCAGCACCCCCTACCAGTCATCCGCCTAGCTACAACCGCAACTCACTTTCCTTGCTCATTCACGCAAATGCGGACTCGCTTGCAAATAAACTCGACGAGCTCGAGTCACTACTTCACTCCCATCAACCAGCCTTCGTCTTCATAACCGAGGCAAAATCTAAAACTACTAATAACTTTATGGACATTGAAGCCATCAAAATACCCGATTACAGCACTGTTTTTAACTCGCTTAAAAACCAGACTAGGGGGATTGTGGGTTTTATTAAATGCAACATGAGCCACACTATTGTGAAACCTCCTGTGGACTTCGACGATCTCCTTCTGGTGGAAATTGAAACTCCTGACCGTCAAAACCTCTTCGTTGCTTGCCTGTACAGGTCACCAAATAGCCCCGCAGACAACAACAGCAATTTCAGCGTGATCATCAAATCGTTAGCCGATAAGTATGGCGATCAACTTATACTTATCGGTGACTTCAATCTGCCCAATCTGAAGTGGACAGACAAGGAAGACAAACACCTTCTTCCCATTGAGGTCTCCTTCACTGATGTCATCAGTAGCAGAGACCTGGTGCAACATGTTCGTGAACCTACAAGGTTCCGGCAGGGCCAAACACCAAACACTTTGGACCTCGTCCTCACAACGCGAATGTGCAGCTCTGTTGTTGACGTTAGTGTGTCGTACCCTCTTGGAAATAGTGACCATGCGGCCACTCACGTTTGGATTTCCTGCAAAAGCTCACCTACCACCAACAAGCCTAGACTAAACATCCACCGTGCCGATTTTGATAAAATTCGGGACACTGTTGCTACGGCCAATCTACTCGAGGCCACGGCCCCCTTAAACACTGAAGAAGCCTGGTCGCTATTACACCGAACAATTCAACAAGCTGTTTTCTGTGCTTCCCCTGCTGTCAGACAGATCGGAAAAAAGAAAAGAAACCACCCCTGGGTTAACAGTTCAGTTAAAGATGCCCTGAAACATAAGAAAAAAAGCTGGGACCGCTTTGCAGAAACCCACTGTGCTGCTGATTATGAGGAGTATAAAAAATCACGAAATGCTGCCACGGGACTTATTCGCAAGTCACGCACGAATTTCGAATCACAGATTGCAAATGCATCTGTCTCTGAGCCCAAGAAATTCTGGAACTATGTTAATCGAAGAAAGCCTCACCACACCCCGGTAGGCCAACTTAAAAACAAGCATGGAGTCCTTATCAGTGATCCCCTCGGAAAAGCTAACGAACTTAACAGTTACTTCGGGTCGGTTTTCAAGCCTGGGAACCCAGTAATTATTCCTGTTACTGCCAACACACCGCAAGCAGCCGATACCCTCAGCGAAGTCACCTTTGAAGCCACTGAGATCCAAAAGCTGTTGAACTCTATTAACACACATTCTGCTCCCGGCCCTGACAGCCTTCATCCTCTGACCCTAAAAGAGCTTGGCCCTGTTATCAGTCCTGCTCTAGCCCAACTCTTCAGTAAATCCATGGGAGAGGGCACTCTTCCAACCATGTGGAAACTTGCACATGTCACTCCTATCCACAAAGGGGGCTCAAGATCCTCTGTTAATAATTACCGCCCTATCAGCCTTACCAGCATCCCCTGCAAAATCATGGAAAAAATTATTTTCAAGACTATGCTTAACTTTGCCATTGACAACAGCATAGTCCACCAGAACCAATATGGAGGGCTGCCTGGTCGGTCAACCACCCACAATCTCATCCACTTCCTCGACAAGATCACAGAGTGGCTTGACGACAAGCTCCAAGCTGATGCAGCCTATTTTGACTTAGCTAAAGCTTTTGACACTTTACCTCACACCAAACTTCTGAGAGTTCTCAGTGATGTAGGTTACTCAGGTGCACTCCTTGCATGGCTTGCGTCTTTCCTCACCAACCGGCACCAGAAGTGTAGTGTGGACGGTCATATCTCTGCCTCAGTGGAAGTAGTCAGTGGAGTACCACAGGGGAGTGTCCTTGGTCCACTCCTCTTCATTCTTTTCATGAACACCCTGTACAAACATCTTCAAAGTGACAATTGTATTTTCCTCGATGACACCAAGATCTTCGCCGTCTCAAACGATCTCACTAGCACTGCGAAACTCCAAGCCGATATCTCCAACATGGTGTCCTGGACGCAAGCCATGGACATGGACCTTAACGAGAGTAAGTGTGCAGTTCTGAGGTTTGGCAGCCAACATCACCAAGCTGACTATCGCCTTAGCCCAGGAACGCCAATGACAGAGAAGAATTCACAACGAGATCTTGGCATCGTCATTGACCGCGACCTGAACTTCTCCAAACACATTCAAGCTGCCGTGGCTAAGGCTTATGGGGCCCTCGCCATCATCCGGACCACCTTCTCAACCCTCCCAAGGAAGACCTTCCTCATGCTGTACCGCAGCAAAGTTCGCAGCATTCTGGAGTATGCAGGCCAAGCATGGTGGATTCGTTTTGAAGAGGACCGTGACAAGCTGGAACGTGTCCAGAGACGTGCCACTAAACTTGTTGTGGGACTCAAAAACGCGTCCTACCCCGACCGGCTTGCTGCCCTCAAGCTCCCAACACTGAATTACCGCCGTATCAGAGGTGATTTGATTTTCACTTACAAGATCCTCAATGGTGAAGATCCTGCGGCCAAGGAATGGTTCACCCTCTCTGCGAGCTCTGCCACTCGGAACAATGGGGCAAAACTCTTTAAGAAGAGATGCAACACGTCCCTTCGCCAAAACACACTTCCTTTCCGTGTGGTTAACACCTGGAACAAACTGCCTCAACATACCCTCGAAGCAACATCGGTTCTGCAGTTCAAACAGAGGCTGGATACCGTGCTCCCTTCCATCATCGCCCCCTACAGTTATAAAAACTGGTAGCTTCGTGGGTACCCTGGTGTAAAAAGCTCTCTTTGCTTGCTGCTGGGTTTTTTTTTTTTCATATTCATATTTTCATATTCATAGAAAAGACCTCTAAAAGAGCATCAACCATGGACTGACTGTCAGCCTGTTTAAGTGGAACTGTTTCTGGCGATTTTGTAGCCGGGTCAAGCATGGTTATTATATATAGATACCCTGCTTTTGTTTTGGGACGAACTGGTGCCACTATGTCAATTATTTGTCGCTCCATAGGCTCGTGCACCATTGGCACCAGTACCATAGGGGCAACTGAGACTTTGCCATATTTCCCCGTTTTCTGACAAGTCAAACAAGACGCAACATAACGTTCAACATCTTTAAAAATTCTAGGCCAATAAAATTGTGCTAAAATTCTATCTTGGGTTTTTGTTTTACCAAGATGGCCTGCCCAGGCATTTGAGTGAGCAGTATGCAATATTATTTATCTGCATTTAGAGGGGAGCACTAACTGGGTCTCCTTATAGGGGCGCTTCTCCTTGGGCACAGGAGTGCGAAATAATAAATTGTCCTTAACAAAAAAAAAACGTTTATTCTCATCTTGCTGGGAAATAGGTAGCTTACTGCTTTCCCAATACAACTCTAGGCTAGAGTCAGACTGCTGCAACTCTTTGAACTTATCAGGGGCTAAGTTTGCATAATTCCAAAAACTTGCTATCACTTTGACCTAAGATCAAAGGATCCTCTGGGCCTAGTGGAGTAGTTTTTATTTTAACTTGGTTTAGGTCTGTAGACTCCTTAATTTCTTCCTCCTGTTGCACCACAGGTGGATCAAGGATAATGTCTAAAGACGGGCTGGAGATTGTCATATCTGGCGTACAAGTTAAAGAGGGTCGCTCACACTGCCTACTTTGTGAACGAGTTACTGCATTAACTATGGGAATTGGAGTTTTCATTCCCATTTCCTCCAGAATGTTTTGGGTGGGTACACCCATCAACATTTGGAAATGTGAGCCCATGTGATCTGTAACTAAGGCTTCAACCTCTACTGGCCCATACGGGGTTTTTAGAGTTACAAGGGCGATTGCGTGCGCCGTTGTTTGATCTGTTAACGCATTGCTACAATGCGTAAACTCACCAGCAAACTGATGGGGCTTAACTAGCTTACGGTCTATAATGTCACTAGTAGCTGCAGTGTCTCTAAGCACCTTGCAGTTTGTACCGTTCACTGACCACTATGTAATATATTTATTTAAAACATATTCCTGGGTTTTACCTAGTGAACTACAAAAGTTTCTGCTTAGCTAACTCGGCTTCATGACGCTGAATATCTACTAATTGGGCTAACCTCGCCTTTTCGTTTACAGCCTCGAGAAGTTTAAGATGCTGCAATTCTCTAGCTTCATCCCTTTCCCTCTCTTTTTGTTGTTTGGCTACCCTTAATAGCGTAAGCCAATCATTTAAATCATCTACAGTAAAAATACCTTTGTCAATACCATTCTGGATTTTGGTTACAGTCATGGATTTTACACCACTCTTACCTATTCCGGTGTAAACACAGAATTTTTGTAACTCTTTTACTGTATAGGGTTCACAAATGGTTTGTGCGTCCATTTTTACCAACTGTTTTAATGCTGGGTTCACGACCCACTGGGAGAAAAAAAAAAGCAACGCTTGGAGCTTCACTTGGAAAAGTATGTTTACTAGACTGTAAACAAAGTTTAAACTTAAAATAAACTTGCAGTTATTCACTAATTAAAATAAATTTAATCTAGTTAGGCTAACGCAGGCCTACAACAGTTATTTGCTATTTAAACTGAAATTTAAACTAGCCAGGCCAACACAGGCCTACAAATTTCTTTTTTCGTAAAAATAACTTTTTTTTTTTTAAACGACCGGTAAAATTATTTAAACCGACTGGAAAAATTTACCTTTTTCCCCCAAAGTTTCCAGAAATAAATTTAAGTTACAATCCCCTGTCAAGGCAAATATTCCTATTTTAAAACTTTAACCCTGGTCACGCAAGCGTTGTTTTTTCACACAATTTTAAACCCTAAAATTACTAAACTTCAGCTGCTCAACCTTAAAGTATATAAAAACAATTTGCACCTGAACGACTGCACTTACAATTTACTCCTGCTTTGGCTTTTTGCTGTTGTTCTCTTGCTTCTCGCTTGAGTACGACTTAATTTCCATCAAACTTGAGGAATTGAATAAAGTTTTGAATCTGTGGTGTCCCTGTTGACTGCTTACTGGAAACAAACACTTGTTTTCGTTCCAGCCAGCAAACCTCTGCTGAACCGACTTGATCACTGGATTTTCATTCCAGCCAACAAACCTCTGTTAAGCTGACTGGAATAGTGGAATAACTAGCGAGCGCACAAATTGGCAAATAAATTGCTCACAAAGTGGCCGTAGCTGTGCTGACGAAGTCGGCTGCTCTCATAGCTGAATTCCGGCTGTGTCGGCCTACCGTAGTCGACGTCTAGGCCTGCTTGGGTCGTCTAAACATCGGACGGTGATTTGAAGGTTCCCTCGGTTTGGTCGGCTTGGCACATCAGCTCCTCGGGTCCTACGATCCTTGGCGCTGCTGGGCTCGGTTGCTGACCATGGCTTTTGGGGGCTTGCTTTTATCGGCAATCTATGTGGGTTTGAGTCTCACTGTCATCTACGATGCCTGGTAACGCACGGATGGAATCCTGGCAACTGGAATCCTGGTGTTGTCTCGACGAAGGAAATGGGAAGAATGTGGGTTCTTTACCGAATCCCACTGGCTGCGACGCAGTTTCTTACGGAGCCTAGCTATGGCAGTATTCTCCTTCCTCTCGACGATCCTGGTAGAACTGCCACCACTCATTCGCGATTGAGACCTAACCTTAACTCTGTTATGATTTAAACGTGCTTAATTTATTCATGCAGAAGTCAGAATAAAAGAATTCTATTTCAAACATATGCACATTTATTTATGGCAGATATCACAACAAGTTACAGGTTAACTATTTAACGTTGAAGGTAAACAACTTTCGGTTGGGTGCATAACTTACGGCTGGAACCAGTTAAAAATAGTTTAACTCAATTTTCAGGCATTTTGCGATGAAACAAGTTATGATATTGAACAAAATCAAAAAAAAAACATTAATTCTTCTTCCCTTTACGATTTTGGGTCAGAAAGAAAATTAATAAATTATCAGGAATAAATTTTTTAGGAACCCGTGGAACCTCACACTAGCTTGTCCTCATTCATTGCGTAGGCTAAGAAATGTTGGGCTTAAGAGCTAGGACTAACTGTTATTAATCTTCTTGGGGTCTAAATCATTTTAGGATCCCTTCCCTCTAAGATCTTATTAGCTAAAGTATCTTTAGACTGCATTTTAGTTTAAGTACTTTACAAAGCTAAAACTTACCAATTCATGGTACTACCGCGACTTCTTCATCTTCAGCTTATCCGCTACTCGGCTAAGCGCGCGCCTACTCTAGGAAAGGCATAGCGTCCCGCCGATCTGCAGTGGTTTTGGGACCAAGATAACAAATGTCCGTTTCCTTAAATACAGAAATACAGTGCCTTCACGCGGACAGACAGGAGAGCTCAAGGCTTCTCATTTGTTGAAAACCTAACTCAATTTCATAAACTGCATATCAATTCGACGATTGCCTTGTGGCGTTTGCGCCTAAGGCGATTATTGGCTGGCTACTTGATGCAGTCCTAAAATTTCCAGCGATCGGTAACTTGACTTCCGGGAAAAAGCGTCGTTCAAACGCCCGCGCTTTCTTCAAGACTGAGAAAAGAGCATCGAAGCACACGAGCATCCCCTTGGCCGAGCTCGTGCCCTGTGATTGGCCAAAAACGGCTGTCTTGGATCTGTTTCCGGTTTGACGATCATAGAGTCAGCAATACTAATTTCAAACTGAAATGCGCTGACATTAATTTATTTTTATTTTAAAAATAATAATGCTATGCAATACTACGAGTTAATAGCTATAGGACTAAAGCTCGTTAAATGAAAACTTCTAACTAAGTGAGTTGACACGCAAATCTAAAATTCGCCATTGGCACTAGCTAACAGCTGTTACCAGCCTACGAGCGCGACGCTCTTGCCATTACGTTACGTGAACCGTGTCAAATAACGAAGCACTAAACTATAAGTTTAGCCTAGATTAAAATATCAATTTATATTTTAAACTAACTAGAATTTTATTTAATGCCCAAACTAAAAGATTTCGAGATTGGTTCCAACCGTTTCTGGCTCTACAGCGTACTTACAGTTTCTGGCGTACTTACAGTTTTCTGGTTCCAAGCTGAAATACATTTCTATGGTCACCAATGCAATTCGTAAAAACGGCCGACACAAAGTCGATCTTCTTTTCAAATGACAATATTTACATTTTTCTCGAGTGGAAGGTTACATGTCAACAACAGAGGTTACATATTTGTATCCAAACGAATCCGACATTTACCTTAATAAACATTAAGTAAATTCGAAGGGTTTTACAGAAAATCACGTCTCATGGCTTGTAAAAGCCGGATACAACTTTTACGAAAAAAAGGATCCACATAACTTTTCTTGGCATGCATTTTAACAAGTGGGATCCAAGTTAAATTAGCACAAAATAAATAAATGGTATTTTTATTTATTTTAATAAACCAGCAGCCACAACAGTCTACTGTACTAAGTAGCCACCCATATTTCTGCCGATACGACATACAAGGAAGATCGTAGTTCCTGGAGAAGTAGTAGCTAAACAGGACAACATTTAAAAACTGGCTAATCTGTTACAGACCAGTAACGAACCCGAATTTAGGAGATAACCAAAGCCTTCCCACACCACGAAGGGGGGGGGGGCTTTGCTTGAGTAATAAATTACGATCTTCCTTACAATAGCCTTTTCCTTCAATCAAAAACAGTATAATTAATTTTGAGCATCAAACTTCGTCCCCCCCTCCTTCAATAGTTGCAATGCATAACTTTGTAGTTTTCATAACATTGTATTTTCACGTTGTTATGAGGTTAACTCAATGCATTTTCCAAGCTAAGGCCTCTAAAAAAACCCAAAGTTGGCAACTACCTATGCCATCCAAGCTCCTTCAATTCCCTTCCAATCAGAACTCGGTATTTATTTTCCCTCCACTCAGAGTGCAAAGCTACCCTGCCCGTCCGCACTACCATGCCTACTTCCGGTAGTGACAGCCTGGCCGGGTTTAGTCAGTCTCTCCTCCTCCCAAGGTGGTCCCCCCTCCCCCCCCCCCCCCCCTGGGTCGCTCTCCTACAGGTCCACGGTATCTCACTACCTTACTCCCAAGCAGCAGGTATAAAACTCGGCTCCACACGGAAATCGATAACATAGCTCAAAGACTCAAAGCCTAGAGGTCACTACGGCGGTCGGAGCAGAGATGTCCTGTCCAGTGTTGCCATGCCGGGTAAGGAAGCAGTCCTTGATAGTAACTAGTTTAATTTGAATTTAATTTTTGGAACTTTAATTCTAAATTTTTAGTCATAGATTTTAAACTAAACTTCTAGCTTTCGAGTGAACTTGGGTAACCAAACGTCATCGGCATTTCTGGTCTAGGGCCCCATCATTTAAGGGTTTAAGGTCCCCTTCCTAAAAACCGGCTATTTTTCTATTTATGTAAACTCAGAGTGTACTAAATAATCAAAAGATCACCGAGATCTAGCATGGGTTATCGTTGAAACAGGAGTTTTCAAAAGGTAGTTTCCCTTATAACGCTAATCTAGATTCAGTGTGATGTTGAAGTGATTTTAGTGCAGGAGTTGCTAACTTCGTTCAGAAGACTATTTTACATTCTGCAAGAATCAACTTAGAAGGTTGTGATAGCCTAACCCGACTTTCCTAGTCCAAATTGTAATGTGAACTTTTATTTAGTTCTTTGCCGATTTAATTGAAAACCATGTGCTTTTAATTGAAAAGCCCCAGTTTATTTGTAACCAACTTGCTACGAATTGTGTAAAATCTTGTCATAACAGAAAAGAAAGTTGTTTTGAACAACATTTTTGACTTCGAGTCTGATTTAATTTACAAGGATTATTTTAATTACAAATCAATTTTTATTCTAACTCCGAAGTAGGCAATTAAATTAACTACCCATCGTGGCGGCAGTAAACCGTGATAGATAGGTCTTAAAAGTTTAGTTAGGACGTTGACACTCTTATCCTAACCGTGCAGTAGACATGCTATGCTATTTTTTTGAAAAAGTAAAAACCGCCACTGATGATTTATTCTACGATAAACACAAGTACGCCAGATGTCGGTGCTATAGACAGTAGGCACCTCAAGACCCTGTAAGCGCCGCTACAAAACTGGTGGCAGTGGTGGGATTTAAAGGTGCTGTGCCACTACACTCCTTCCCCCCTGCCATACTACCATGCCAGTTCATCTTAAGAAGAAGATGTCGCAGTACAACTGAAACTGCAACCTCCACAGATGTCAGTAGCAACGCTAAAAAGCTACAGAAAAAGATGTCAGCCTTAAGACAACAAAAGGCCAAACAGTAACCCCGTATCCAGCTGGAGCCGGGAAGCAGCAATGTAAAGGCATTTGGCGAAAAATCCAGATTGGTTAGGATACCCGGCACCAAAGATCAAAAACTCGGGAAACATTTTTTTTTCCTTGGCGCTCAGTAGCGGTGTAGGCCTATTCTTAATGCCTCAACTTCAACTAAGTGTAACTCCATGGAAAATAGTTCAAAACGATCCCAGTTTTCTTGCTTAATAGCACGAACTCTGTCTTCAATCCTGCGAAAACAGAACATTAAATTTCATCTTCTACGATTTTCTACAGTCACTTGAAAAACGCTCCAAACTGAGCGCATCGCACGCAATCGCCGATCGCAATTTTCCAAACAAAACATGTAAATTTGTAATTATTTATATTCTTTTCCTCAGGCATAAAGCCGACCAGCTTAGTGTTGTTTTAGGAGCACCTGCACTCTACGTTTTTATTTTGAACTATAATACCGGTTTTGGTTTGTTATGAAAACTTTGACTGCTCTGTTGTCATTATTTGCGGCTGCAAGAATGTTGTAAACTAAAATGCGTTTTAACATCTACTTACAAGCTGGTTTATTTAATCTTTTGTTTAGTGCTTTAAAAATCAATTTATTAACGTAACTTCTTCCCATGAACTCTACCTTGTCCAAAACGACATTTTTCTTAATATAATATTTTACCGGACATTTTCTCCAAAAAGTGTTTATCTTGTTTTTATTTCAGAGCTCCGACCATAGCAACCTCATCCAAATGTATATAAAGCCTTTTACTACTATTAATCTTGCAATAGATCTGTAGCCATCCTTCTATTAATCTTGAATAATATTTTTAATAGCAAACTCAGTTCCTAAGGCCTCTCAATTCACAAAAGTCGGCAATTCCCTTTGCTCTCCTTGTTGCTAATATTCCCTCCCAATCCAACTTACAAAAATTTTAGGTCTCCAGTAGGTCTCCGTGTGGTCGTTTTCTAGTCTCTAAGTCGCAACGAGGTCGTTTTCTAGTCCCAGTAGGTGCCCAGAAATTCAACATGCTGTCGTTTGGTCACAATGAGGTCACTTTAAGGTCTCCGTATCATTAGGTCATTTGTGGTCGCTAGGAGGTCGCAATAATATCTAATTTGGAGACCTCACACAAGCAACAGCAGAGATTAAGGTCTCCAGGAGGTCGCCAGGAGGTCTCCTATTGCGACCTCAAATTGTAGTCCCTGGGAGGTCCCCATAAGGTCGCAGTTGGAGACCTGCCATGATACAGCTTAGAATCTGAGGTCTTCAGCAGGTCTCCAGGAATTCCCTTATTGCGACCTCTATTTGTAGTCACCAGGAGGTCTCAGTAAGGTCACATTTGGAGACCTGCACAAGCACAAATTAGAACCTGAGGTCTCCAGCAGGTATCCAGAAGGTCTCCTATCGCGACCTCAATTCTTGGAAGGCCACATTTGGAAACCTGCTCAATTTTTTTAAAGTCCAAAACTATTTCTCAAGTTTAAAAAAAAATGCAAATGAGGACCACTTTTTTGGATCCAAAATGCAATTCTGATTCCTGTAACGGCGGACGCTACGACGGCTTAGGTGCTTGTAACGCCCCGGTTTCTCTGGTGTACGTGGAGTTTCAGCTTGAGGTTAATCCACAGGGAACAGTTTTGGGCCCCCTGCTCTTCCTACTCTTTATCAATGACCTTCCAGACCTTGCTAAATCACAATGTAGTCTCTTCGTTGACGATGAGAAGTTGTTCAAGAAAACTCCTCACGCCGAAGATTGTGCCATCATCCAAGATGATCTTAACCAGATCAGTAACTGGGCCCTGAACAATGGCATGAAGTTCAATGCTAACAAGTGTGAAGTGCTTCATGTTGGTCCCAATAACCTCCATGCTGCCTATTTTCTTGGAACTGAGCAGCTCCCTGAAGTCCTTGAGGCCAAATCACTTGGTGTGACGTTTACCTCAAATCTTAAAGTCACCAAGCAATGTGCTATTGCTGCTCGCCGTGCTAATATGCTGCTTGGCCGCATAAAGAAGCATTTTTCCTTCTTCAGCACCACCTCCCTTAAAACACTCTACACTTCATACATCAGGCCACACCTTGAATACTGCATTCAGGTATGGAGCCCTCAACTTATTAAAGACCAACAACTCCTTGAGCGCGTTCAGAGGCGTGCTACCAAGCTTGTGCCAAGACTGCGTGCACTTCCATACGATGCTAGGCTCAGGGAGCTTGGCCTTACGAGCCTTCACGACCGCCGCATTAGAGGTGACCTACTCCACACCTACAAAATTCTGAGTGGGATTGATCGCACCGAAGCTAATCGGTTCTTCACTTTGGCCCCCTCCGTTGGCACTCGTGGACATCGCCTCAAGTTACAACGCACACGTGTGAATACCAATGTCGGGAAGCACTTCTTTTCATATCGCGTGATTGACCACTGGAACCAGCTTCCTCATAATGTGATTGAAGCCAGATCTGTTAATGGCTGGAAAGCAGCCTATGACAAAATACTTTCTGTCAAGCAGTGAACTGTCTCTGCTCATCCAACCATACAAGCTTGGCTTTGGTTGTGTATTTTGTTTAAGTTTAAGGTGTTAATGACGACTTTTTACGTTATTCAACACAGCATGGGCGACTGTCCCAGCATGGGGGATGGAGCGCCGGTCGTAATTAAAGGGGCCTAACCTTAAACTGTCGGTATCGCTGCCACCAATGGTGGATTTAACTGTTTTACTAGCTAAAATCTATAGATGGGCTACATATTTAATTTTACACTAAAATACAATTAATCAAATATAGCAAACGACTGAAGCTTAAAACTCCTGGTTTTATTTATGCAACAGATAATAAAGAACACTTTACATTAAGGTTTGCTTCTGAAAGCTTTTGAATACCAATTAATTAAATAGGCAACAAGTAGAATTTACAAAAGTAGCAATTCACAATTCAAACAAACAACGCTTGTGTTTAAGTAAAAGTTTAAATTTTCACAATAGAAAAAGTAATATTAGGTGCTCCCGGAGACACCCACAAGACTTAACACCCGCAACTGATAGAAGTCTGACAGTATGTTTCTACATGATCAACCGTTCACAGTTATGTTTCTAAGTTTTCCAAGTACAAAAAGATCAACCTCCCTTAGTTCCCTCGAGAACTGTTCTAAGTAATAAAAAGCCCGGCAATTTTACACTTAGGCATCAGTTTGTTTCAATTTGACTTCCACAAAGTTCAAACCGTCAAGTAGTTTAAGTTTAAAAATCCATTTAAATTAAACTGGAAAAATTGGTTTTTAGTAAGAGAACCACTCTGACGTTATGGGGAGAGAGAACCTAAGATGCTGCTACAGGCGTCTCCACCATAATTTTAATAAGCTAGAGAGTTAAGTTAAGTTTTAAACTAAAATTTAGAATATGGGGGTCCTAAACTGAACTTTCAAAAGCTAAACTATAACATACGAACCACTACCATCGTGCCCGGCATGGCATTCTTCGGACATGGCGTCTCCACGCCCAACTAGGGTGACCCTTCTCTAGCTTGAGATCTGTGAGCTCTGCTAATGATTGCGTTCTGGGGCTGGGGTTATATACACATTACCGGAAATTGGCGCGGACGCCGAGGATAGTTGCGGGGGTCTGATTGGCTGAGGGCCTCGAGAACAATGGAAAGTGGGAGGAGAAGTCGGATGAACAAAGGAACTGGGTACAGAGCCGTTTGAAGGAGTAGGGACATGTAAAGACGGAAAAGATAGGCCTGTTTTGAGTTTTACTCAATTGAACATTGGGAAAAAGGCCTTTACTTTGTATTATTGGCTATGGAATGAATATTTACATGCTTGCAATGTGAATAGGCTCTTGTTAAAGCTTAATACTTTGGCTTGGGTAATGTATAAAGCATTACTATTAAATTTTATAAGCTTTAACTGAAAACTGCAGTGGTATACACCACAACTAGGTTTGGCTGAGGGGGGGGGGGGAAAGGGAATTCGAAGTTTTTGCACAGTTTGACTTTCGGAATGGGTTTGAATAGATCTTTTATTAACATCTTTTGGTTTTTAATAGTAGATTAAGCTATCTGTGTGTTTGAAAGGTCTCAGTCGGGTCCAGAGGAGAACTAAAAAACATATATACACTCAAATTCGTGTCCGGTAGAATGCCAGGTCGTAATACGTTTGGACACATGATAGCGTTTCTGGGGGTAAAAGATTATTATAAAAGTATAAATGCGATTAAATAAGCTAGCTTAGTTGGATGCTATAACGCATTAAGTACTGGGAACGTTTAACGTTTAAATTTTGAAGTTAAAATTGATCGTTGTGGAAATTTTTCATATGGATTGCGGCCGACAAACACAATAAAAAATATCACACTACAAATGGTTGTCTGTACAAATCCTCGAGGTTCAGTACCTTCGCAGAGGAAGCTCCTCCTAAAATGCACTAAGCTAGTGTGTTCGGGCTTTTTGCCCTAAAAGGAAAAGGATAAAATAAAAATACATAAATACAGAGTTCAATAATGGCGGCCATGAGGACGGAGTGCTTCTGTTGGTTTTGGCGAGTTTCAAATGCAAATTTGAAGATCTATCAGGTGGAAAGTCCGGATTTGGGCTTCCCAAGAGTCTTGTATTTGGACAGGCTATTGAATGTCGAAGAGTTTGTAAGAATCGGACCATTATTGCAAAAACGGCTGGATTTGCCTCGGCGAGGCATTTGGTGCCTCAAGAAAAAAAATTTCAAATTTTTGAAAAACAGGCATTTTTCGGTGGCGCTCGTTTACATTCCGAAAAATGAATTATCTTTTTCGAAATTTTTGAAAAACTTTCAAAAAAATTTCAGCTTTGATTTTTGGCAGCCAAGATGCACTAGGCTGTTTACTACATGTGCATGGCGTTTTGTGGACCACCCTTCTCACCCAAATTGTGACCCTGGTAGGTACGAACCTTTACAGTATTAGTAAATTTAACGAAAACAAATCTAATTTAGGACTATGGGTGAATTCAAGAACTAAAAAAAAGAGAAAAAAGTTCTTAAAAAGAGAATTAATTATAGTGCCTCGCAAAACTACATCTTTTAGAATAATTAGTGAACAGAAAAAAATTGATCTAAGACAAGGGCACAACCACATTGGGCCACACTCCCCCCCCCCCCTTTTAACTCCATGCTCTATTTTTTATAACCGTAGATGTCTTTTTACCTGCCAAACCAACGATGGTCAACAAAACGGTAAAAAAAATGCCTCTATTACAACCCAAATGCCCTTTTCCCTAGCAATTAAAAAAAAAACTGGTCTCATAATTTTTTATTTGGGGGGGGGGGTGGGGAGGAGCAAACATATTTTATCGCTACAAAACAATGATGAAATTAATTTAAAAAAAAATTTTTTTTAAATTCCCCTTTTCCTTCCAATTGTTTTTTTAATTCCCCCCCCCCCCCCTTTATGCCCATGCTAATATAGAAACAATTCACAATTAAAAAACTATACTTAGATATTTTGTAATTCATAAATCTTGGAACACTTTTCCAGTAGTAACAATAAAATAACTAAAATTGCTAACAATCCTTTTCCATAGCCAGTGCAGTTTTTTTTAATCTACGCAAGTCGTTTTTAACAGCGTTTCTTAAATAAATGTAACCACTTCACTTGCAAAGTCTAGAATCACAAAAAATTTAAAACAGTAGACATTTAACACAAGCTAAGAATACATAGTTGCTTTTACTGTATAAAGGCAAAGGCAAAGCCAACTTTCCGAAGGTCAACTCCACCGCGTGATGCAACAGCGATTCGCCGAACCTGATCACATGATAAAAACAAGTGCGCCATTCAAATGGAGAAGAACGTAACGTGTGCCGTCAGTGCAGTAGACTTTTAAAAGATCGCTTGGGAACTTAAAATGACCTACAAAAACTACTCTTTACAGGATTAAATGTAGACCTTCTACTTATTCCTGGGATTTGTGAAACAAAGATAATGTAAGTTTGTGGATTTGCAGTCATGTCCGAGATAGTTTTGGACACAGATTATAGAACAACTGCCCCTGTCTGTGGTTTTGGATGGCAACAACAACAACCGCATGGACGAACTTTTTGTTGAGTCTTGTGCTACTTCGAACTTTGTTAACCTAATACTGTGTGTATGTTATTAATGAAGGAATAGTGTCAGTATAAGGTAAGAAGTATCAGTAAATCGTGATGCCTACAAAAGTGACGTTTCAACCGTAAGAGCTAAGAAAAGATGACAGCGTTTGTGCTAGAAGAATGCACTGTCGCTGATAAAATTAGGCCTAACCGCTTGGACATGGTTATGCCTAATCATTCTGCTGCAACGGACTAAATGATGTGTTTTAGTTCCAGAAGAAACAATTGTATGGGGAATTGGTGAACTTAAGCGAAATGGCAAAAGACAGTATGCTGCAGATTTTATTTATACGGCGAACAATGCTAGGGACGTTTTGGTTCAAACAAAAGGACTGAATTTGCTCACGTTTAGGTTTAGTTGGCTCTGGTTTTCGGCAAAAGCTTACGACTTGTTTTCGAAAATCGTCTGAAGCTCTCGTATATAACTGTAACGTGTAAAATGGTTGGGCGTAAAAAAAAAAACAACTGATTAAAAACAAACCTGATTTCATCCTATTTGCTTTATTTGTTTATAAATTACAAAAAAAAGGAAAACTGCATGAAAAACTTGGGCTACATAATACTTTACATAATATGATGCTGGGTAACCCTTGGGTAGCCTACCAACTTCTGATATTTTGAATTTATTTTTCTTAACCCTTCTGACGCCAGCCAGAAAAAGAGCTCTTGCTAGCCCAAACCAGCCAGTTTTTCGCAGCGCATGAAATGATTGCACGTCTTCATTAAAATTCATGTAACTCCCTTTAGAAACGTAGTAGAGGCTTCATTTTTTTTTAAACAGCTCGTAATACTTAGGCCTTCACCCGAATATTCACACAAAAAAATTATAAGGCATATTTAGGGTGGGAAAAAATGGCAAATGTATTACAAATAAAAAAAATCTAACATAGTACTGGCTTTGAGAGCAATTTTGACCAACTTTACATGCTGAAAGAGTACTTTTTTTTTGCATAAACGTAATGATCTATCTGTTATCTTTCTTCACACCAAAAATGAAGCAAGTATGTGTGATACTTTTTTTTTTATTAAATATAATTGTCACACCTGTCAGTAGTGAAGAATTCCTGTCAGGAGTGGCTGCCCTGCTTAGCAGCTTCCTTCTACTCAACAAAATTTAGGCCTATTTGCAGCGCAAGAAATGATTGCACGTTCGCATTAAAATTCATGTAACTCCCTTAAAAAACGTAGTTGCGGCTTAATTATTTTTTTAAACAGTTCGTAATACTTAGGCCTTAACCCGAATATTCGCACAAATAAATTATACGGCATATTTTGAGGTGGAAAAAATGGCACATTTATTATAAATCAATAAAACGTAACATAGTAGACTTTAACAGCAATTTTGACCAACTTTATATGCTGAAAGAGTACTTTTTTTTTGCATAAACGTAATGATCTATCTGTTATCTTTCTTCACACCAAAAATTAAGCAAAAATGTGTGAAACTTTTTTTTTAATTAAATAAAATGATCACGTCTGTCAGTAGTGCATTAATCGCTCTCAGGAGTGGCAGCTTCCTTTTCAACAAAGTTTGGGCCTATTTTGTAGAAACGGGTACGTAATCACACAGCCGTAATTATTTACATCCAGTTGGCAAGCTATTATTAATTAAAATCTTATGAGGTAGTTGTTTCTCCTTCATTAGGGCTGGGAAAAAAGAAGTTATTTTATTTTCAGTTGTTCCAGTGGTCTAGCGACGAAGCACTTCTGCAAAGCGTACGCTAAGCCTATTCCCGACTCGGACTAGTTACATCGTGTATTTCTCCGAAATCCATATTGTTAAAAAAAAAAAAAAAACCTCCAACGAAGAAAATATATTTCTCAAATGTTCATACTTCTAATCCAATCCTGAATTCGCGGAAATGGCGGACTAATGGATTGAAATAGAACGCAACCGATCAAGCGACGCGAGACAAGCAGGACGGCTGCCGCGGGCCGGGGCTCAAGCCTCAATGGTCGGGAGCGGCGGGCCGGGGCTCCTTGGTCGGCAGCGGCCATTCTTATCGCGTCGTGCTCCGATCCAATCGGACGCATCGCATTTGATTCACTTGACGAATTATCGACCATTTTTCAATAAAAAAAACGTTATACAGTTATCTTTACAGTCATATCTCTCAAAGACGTCCATAATTTGCTAATTTACCTCAGTCTAAAGTGGTACACGATGTAAATCAAAATCCGAATCGGGAGAGCCGCTACGCGATTCAATGGCCGCCATCTTTTTTTTTTCGAAACTCACGGGGGCAGCGAATGAACACGACATAGCTCGGGAAAAAATTAATATTATTGGCTAGAAACTAGTCACGTGGACAAAATTGGCGGGAAATTGTAGCAGACACATGCCTTTAATGAATGAATGCTCCAGGAGCGATCAATGCACCACGTGGACTGACGTACAGCTCGATAAAGTGGCTCCCGTAAATTCTACGGGTCCGGCGCGCAACGGTTGGCTTGCCCTCCCGTTAAATTCACGGGTCCGGCGCGCAAAGGGTTAAATGGCTCCTGCAACCAAGTATTTTTTATTTGGATAGAAGTAGTTCATTTTAACAATTTTTAAAGGCATTTTATTTGTTTTATAGTTATAGGCCTGCTATTTAATATAAAATCATAAAATGACTTAATTAAATGTAATTAGGTTTGCCAGAAACTGGGATAAATTTTCTTCACTATGTGTGACTTGTTGACTGGATTAATTTTTTAGCTGGGAAAAAGTTGAGGATTCTTGACAAAAAATTCTTCCATTGTAGATTTTATTTACCCCTGGTCAGAAACTAACTTCCATCATTACCATGTAATGTTTTGTTGTGTGTAGCCTCTACAATAAGTAGACTGATGTGTTTTCCAGATTTCATGTCAAAAGCAAGTGCTACCAGTAGACCTACCAACATCATCAGTGCTTGTCCTTTTTTTTTATGCCTCCTAATTTTTATCATTGGAAAAACTCAACTAAACTAAAAAGTATAAAATTTTTTGAAGTAAGTCTGTAAAATAGCAAAGCACCCTGCCGACACGTGTCTTTTGTCATCAACTCTCTGCATGAGAAATGTTTTATTAAAAAAAACCTCCACCCACAGTTTTGTGATACGTGTTGCCACACAAAATTTAGCAGTACTCGCACGCACCGTCAATAGTCTCTATCACGTATTACTGTTAGTGGCCGGTTATAAATAAAAAGTTATTTATTATGAATAAATTCTCTAGCTACTTGGTATCTTCCTAATCGATATGCACAAAGACGATGTTACAGTTTTTTCGGTATTCATGTTCTTTATGGTGAAATAGGTCCACAACTTACAAAAAAAAAATTTTATTCTTAGGCCTATTGGAATTTTTTTTTGTATATGAAAATACCTGCAATCTGTCGAGTTTATTAAAAAAAATACTACAATGCTAAACCAAGGGTAAAGCCTAATTTGCTTTGTAAATACTGCTTGTGCCAATTTTCTTTGGCGTAAGTAGAATTTAACTGGCGTAACCAGTTGTAATACGTCAAGGTGCAGAAGATACAGGACATCATGTAGATCAGGGTAAAAAACATAATGGAAGATGGACGTGTGTGTAAGGGGGCCAGATAAAAAAAAAACTTTTGTGTTATGAAAGTAGATTCTGTTTGAAAAAGTATATTTCAGAAACCAGTTTTACCTTGCAGTTTTGTGATTAATTGATAAATTAATTATCAAGCTAGGCCTATGCCTAGTTAGGCTAATTATCCTGCATTTTTTTTTGGCCAGATCTTCCTAGTTAGGCATACTTTATCCTTGTTTACCTAGTTCGATCAACACCTTCCCAACTTTGGATAGAAAAGTGAATAAACCTCCACTTGATACCAATTTAACACAACTTCATAAAGCAAGGTTATTTTTTATTGCCCTTCCGCCGTCTTGGTCAAGAACTTGCATGATCTTGACAATATCTTGACCAAGACATTTTAAGATTTAGTAAGATCTTAATTAAGTTCTTAATTTCAAGACGTTATTCAATATTCTGACATGAGATCTTTTAGCTTAAAAAAAAAAAACTAGTCTTGATGAGGTGCACCACCCTACACAAAAATGCCACTGACTGACTCGATACTTGGTTACACATTATAAATACCAATCTGATAATGCACATATTGATACTGAGAAGTAACACGTAGCAGCTTTATTTCTTGTAATGTTTTGGATATGCACAATTGGCACACAACCCCGATGGTTAAAAAAAAATCATGATACGGGTGGCCCATAAATGCATGACCAAGTATTTTTTTTAGTTACAAAAAAAAGTGAAAATAGGTACCACATTTCCTGCAAAAAAATCCTTTGGGTTTTAGAATTTTTGAAAGAAATATTGTTATTCCTTGTGGCGCACAAAACTTTTATGTGTGCCTGAAAAAAAGAGTTAGGCCTAAAGTTTTATTTTTTGGGGGGACTGAAAACATTTTGGACTAAACAAAATGCTGTTAAGAGTATAAGCCAAAAAATTTGCCTCCTACCACAACAGATAAGTTTAAGAAATCACTTCCTTTTTTATGCCATATTTTCATTTTCTTAATGTGGAATTGATAGTCATGCTTTTTTGGGGGCTACCCTCAATGAAGTCGCGGGGAGGTCTCCACGATGTCCCAAGGAGGTCTCCACGAGGTCCCAATGAGGTCACCACGGGTTTGCGTGTGAAATACAGCCTGGTAAATGAGGTCCCAACCTGGTCTCCGCAAGGTCGCGGGCAGGTCTCCATGAGGTCCCAAGGTCTCCACGAGGTCCCAAGGAGGTCTCAACGAGGTCCCAAGGAGGTCTCAACGAGGTCCCAGGGAGGTCTTCACGAGGTCCCAAGGAGGTCTTCACGAGGTCCCAAGGAGGTCTCCATGAGGTCCCAAGGAGGTCTCACGAGGTCCCAAGGAGGTCTCCACAAGGTCCCAAGAAGGTCTCTACGAGGTCCCAAGGAGGTGTCCATGAGGTCCCAATGAGGTCTCCAGGAGATCCTAATGAGGTATCCACGAAATCCCTATGAGGTCTCCACGAGGTCCCAATGAGGTCTCCACAAGGTCCCAAGGAGGTCTCCACGAGGACCCAAGGAGGTCTCCACGAGGTCCCAAGGAGGTCTCCACGAGTTCCCAAGTAGGTCTCCAGGAGGTTGCGTGAGAAATATAGCTAGGTAGATGAGGTCCCAAACTGGTCTCCAGAAGGTCCCTGGCTAGTCTCCAGGAGGTCTCTGCAAGGTCGTATGTGTTGCAAATGTGACCTAATGGGGACTAGGAATTGAGGTCTCCATGAGGTTGACTTTAGAGACCTCTTGGAACCTTAAATTTTTGTAAGGGAGTGTTCAATTTCCCCACCACTCAGAGCTCTAAGCTACCCTGCCCGTCCGTGCCGTCATGCCTACTTCCGGTAATGACAGCCTGGCCGGTCTGAGTCAGTTTCTCCTCCTCAGAGGTCTCTCTACACCGCTCCACCCCCCGTCGCTCTCCTACAGGTCCGCGCTTTCCCTCTACCCACGCAGCCAGGCAGCTGGTGTAAAACCCAGCAGAGAGGGAAATCTTTACCATTGCTCACTGATCTCAAAGGCTAAAGGTTGCTACACCGGTCGGAGTGGAGATGTCCCCCTGGGTCCGCAGGTTGCCATGCCGGGCAAGGTAGCAGTTCGTTGGTAACTAGTTTAATTTTTTCGAAAGTATTCTTTTGGACTTCAATTCTAAATTTATAGTTCTTAAACTTAACTTCTAGATTTGAGAATGATTATGGATAGTTAACCGCCATCGGCATTTCTGGCCTAGAACGTCCATAACTTAAGGGTTTAAGGTCCCTTTCCTAAAAACCAGCTTTTATTTTTACCAGCTTTCTTATTTATGTTGAACACAGGTTCTTCTAAATAATCAAACTGGTTTAATCGTAGAGCTTAGACGTCTTTTGGGTTATGTACCAAGTTAACCATTGAGGTAGTTTGATCTTTAGCAGTGGCTTTTGAAACATAACTTTTGACTATTTTACTAATGTAAGGTGCATTACGTAACTTAGAGAGTCCGGTGACTCAAAAACAACTTTTCTATTCGAAATTTTTGTAGTGTATGAACTTTTAACTTGTTCAAATCCGATTTTATTGTAAATCGTCGTATGCTTTAATTTAAAAGCTATCAAAGAATGTTTTTGTAAAATATAGTGTTCAAATGTAGTGTAAAGTTAATTATGTCTTATTAAAAAAACCAAGCGTTGTTTTAAACGACAGTTTGACTTCGTGTAGATTTAATTGTATGAGTAAATAATCAAAACTAATTTTTATTTAACTCCAAGCCTGCAATTAAACAACCATCGTGGTGGCAGTGAACCATTAGATAGGTAGCATTTTAAACTTAGATAGGACATGGGCGCTCCCCTCCTAACCGTGCAGTAGCCACTGCGGTGCTGTATTCTTCGTAAAAGTAAAAACAGACACCCTGAATACTACTTAAGAATTCGCCAGAACACCAGATGTCGGTGCTCACCTGAAAGGCACCTAAAGTGACAGGTAGCGCCGCTACTAAACTGGTGGCAGTGGTGGGATCACAAGATACTGTGCCACTCCAAACACACCTCCTACATTGTCATACTACTATGCCAATTTCATCTTTAAGAAGAAGATGTCCGCAGTACGTTAACAAACTGCAACCAAGATGTAGTAACAAAACCCAAAACGTTACTCCCAAAAGATGTCTGCCTAGACGCCAACAACTAGGCCTACAGTTCCCGATCCGGCTTGGAGAAGGAAAGCAGCAACCCCAGCTTCACCAGACGTAAAATTGGGCAAACCTGCAGAAGGTTGAACTAGACGTTCAACACCCCGGAGGATTAGCTCCCCACACAACCAGGACGTGTGTAACGTTGTTCGACTTTTAACAAGAAGGGCGACCACAACTGTGCAAGGACGTTTTCTGCAACATACACCGGACGTTCACGTGGCTCTACATCCAGGGCTACGATGGGAGGCTAGGATAGACAGACCACACAGCGATTGTGTTATCAGAAAGGTTGGTGCACATAGGTTTGCTTTGCTGCCAAGCCGAGTGTTTTGTTTCGTGTATTTTATGCATTTAATAATCCACCAGAGTGCTAGGGGTAAAAAGTATCTTGTGTCTAACCTAAGGGTTGTTTAGAGAAATGATTAAATTCGTGCTCTAGTCCAACTTAATAGTTTAACTATTTTGCGACTATTTTGCAATTTAATTTTTTTTTATTTAAAAATTCACGTAAAACTTGTTTCTGCTTGAGTTAACGTTAAAGTTTCCAACATGGAAAATTTACTAGAAATACTCGAAGGTATTCCAAACAAGGACCTCAAGAAGGCCTGTTTAAATCTTGGCCTAACTGTAAGTGAAGCAAGGCAAGAATCCGTTAAAATTCTCACTGTCGCTTACGAAGCCGACAAAGTTTCATTAAACGATGTGTCCGACGCTCTAGAGAGCGCCATTGAAAAGCGTAACACCGCTATTCAGAACAAAAAAAGAGTTAGCTCTGAAAGAAAACGAATTGTTTCTGAAAGCCGAAGAGTTAAAACTTAAAGCTTTAGAGCTAGCAGAAGCAGATAAAGCTCGTGCACATGCCGCAGCCGAAGCTGAGAAAATTCGCGCTCATGAATTAATGTTAAAAGATACGGGGGCCCAAAGTAGCGATGACGCTAGAGCTCTAGAAATCCGTAAAATCGAACGTGAACTAGACCTAGCCAATAAACAAATTGAGTTAGCCAAATTTAGATCAGCAAGTGGTACTTCAAGTCCAGTGTCTGAAATGTTTAGTGTTAGTTCCGGACCCAAGGCCGGAAAGGTTTCTGATGCAGTTCGTTTAATTAACAACTGGGGACCGAAATCGGAAATTAACTCCTTTTTAAAAATATTTGAGAAAACCATGGAAATTCAACGTATTTTAAATCAGAATGGGTTGTCGGTTTACAACCTTTATTAGGTGAAATTTTGGTTAAAGTTTGCGACCAAATGAGTGCTGTAGATATGCACAATTACGATCTAGTCAAAGTTAAACTACTAGAAAGGTTTGTTCAGACGAAAGAGTCCGTGCAGGCGCAGTTTAGAAGTTTGGAGAAAGAACCCGAACAATGTTTCCATGAACATGTGTTTGAGTTGGAAACGTTATTCTCATGATGGTTGTCGTTAGCTGGTGTCAACAATAGTTTCGACAAGTTAGCTAATTTATTCCTCTTAGAACAATTTACCAAGTCATGCCCGGTAGCACTCCGGAAGTGGTTGCCCGACCAAGTCAAAACAGGGACGCTGCAAGAGGCAGCTAAGTTGTGTGACGAGTACACAACCCGCAACAAGCAAATTTCTGCTGATGTTGCTTCCAAAACTAACAAAGTACAAACTGGCGCACAGCCAGGTGGACAAGCTTCTAAAGCCCCATCCAACTTTCGTGGTGGTAATAAAAATCACCAAACCATAGCTAAACCGGCTGGTTCTATGGACACTAAACGTGACTCTACTGTTGGGGATTCCGCCAGCAGCAACAATGCTAATAAAGCATTTGATCAACCACGTAAGCCTCGTGGAGATGGCACATGTTTTTTTTTGTAAACGTCCCGGTCATATGATCCGTGATTGTCGTGCACGTGAAGCACACTTTGCTTCTAATCCTGAATCTAAACCCGACTCTCAGTCTAACAGTAATTTTATTTACAGTCAACCTCCTGAACTTGTCTTGTCTAAGCACATCTCATGAGTGGAGTGTAAGCACACATCCATGAGTGGAGTGTAAACGGTGCTAAGTGTTTAGTGCTAAGAGACACTGGGTCAACCCATGATGTCATTTCCAGAGATTTGGTTAAACCACACCAATTCACGGGTGAGTACACCCACTGTAGCAACGTTCTCACAGAGCAGACTACAGCTCAAGCAATCGCAAAGATCGATGTGCAGACGCCATTTGGGCCTTTATCTACAGCGGCTTTGGTTTCCAACCTCATGGGAGATCATTTTCAGATGCTCCTTGGTATTCCTTCCCAGACTGTTCTGGAAGAACGGGGATTAAAACCGTTACCCTCGTTTGCTAACGCAGTTACACGTTCCCAAACACGTAGTGAACAACAACTTCCGATTGTTAAACCAAATTATCGTGAAGTAGCATCCAGTAGTGATGACGGTACAGACAGTGAATCTGACCAGAGTGTGGTTACTCCTCGAGCAGTAACAGACGGTTTTATCAATCCTAAAGTAGATAGTTTAGATACTGCTATTCTAGGGCGCCAGACAGAACAGTTTTCAAAATTGTTAAATATTGATAAACCCACGTTTGCCAAATTGCAACTTGCATGTCCAACCTTAACTAAGTGTTGGAAAACTGCTGAACTCCCTGTCGAGCAGCAGGACAAAAACAAACAGTTTTTCGTTGACAAGG
>JAHWFP010219309.1:35299-49892 GCA_023313725.1 Lithobius niger
CCCTGTCGAGCAGCAGGACAAAAACAAACAGTTTTTCGTTGACAAGGGATTGCTTTTTAGAAAGCCCTTTCGTACTTCAGGCAAGCCGTTAATAGAGAGACAGCTAGTGCTTCCTGAAGAGTGCAGACATTTTGTCTTAGACACAGCACATGCCAATGCATGGGCAGGCCATTTGGGCAGGTCAAAAACAAAAGATGGAGTGTTGACTAATTTCTATTGGCCACATTGCTTCACTGATATTGAACAATACGTGCAAACCTGTCTCATGTGCCAAAAGACTGGCAAAACGGGACACAAATTTGTTGCTCCCATGGTGCTCGTGCCCATGGATGGTGAGCCGTTCAACAGGTACATTATTGACATTGTTGGGCCCATCAAGTCTACTAGTAAGGCTGGGTATAAGTATATACTTTCTTTGCTTGACCCTGAACAAAGTTCCCGGAAGCTGTTCCCCTTAAAGAGGCTAACAGCCAAAGTGTAGTGGATGCACTTTTGCAAATCTTTTCCCGACTAGAATATCCAGGAGAGCTCCAGTCTGACCTGGGCTCACCGTTCATCTCTGAACTCACCACATTGTTTTTAGAGAAGTGTGGAATCAAGTGTATTAATTCCAGCGTCAATCACCCCCAATCAAACAGCGTCGAACGCTTCCACCGCACACTAAAGGCAGTGTTGCTTGCAGTATGCCATGAGCATCCTGAAGACTGGGAGAGGTGCTTGCCAGGAGCATTGTTTGCTCTGCGAACGGCTCCACATGAGAGCACGGGCTTCACTCCAGCTGAGCTTGTTTACAGCCACAACATCAAAGGCCCTGGTCAAAAGCCAATGGATATAGAGCCAGACGTTCATCCATCCGCTCCTGAATACATCTTGGACTTGCTCCTAAGATTTAAATATTCCCGTGAACTTGCACTTGAGAATATGATTAAAAGTCAGGTTAAAAACAAATCCTATTATGACGCAAAGGCAGTTGAACGTAAGTTCAAGGAAGGAGGCAAGGTTCTGGTCCTTAAACCTTCCAGGGCTAATAAATTAGATATTTATTGGGATGGCCCATGCAAAGTCTTGAAGCGATTGTCTGATACAAACTACCTTATCAAGAAATCGTTTGGTATTCATAAAGAAACCATTTATCATGTAAACCTTCTCAAGCCATATCTGCCTAGAGAAGGAGCCACTAATTATTCTTTCTCTGACGAACGTGAAATGTCACCCCCCGACCATGTCTGGACAGGCCAGCCTGGTGATGGCCACCTTACTTCTAAGGAAGCCATGGGCCTTTTTAAAAAAATAGGCTCCTTAACCAAAATGCAGAAGAGTGAACTACTCGCTGTATTTGACCAAGTGGATGGAGTTTTCTCTACTTTACCAGGTTGCACAGACCTTGTTACTCACGATGTGGAACTAATTGATTCTAACATTAAACCCTGCAAATATTATCGCCATACGAAATTTGAGAGGGATTTAATTGTTACCGAGATTCAACGGATGCTGGATCTTGGCTTGATTGTTGAGACCGACTCTCCTCACGGGTCAATGATCACTGTTCAGAAGGAAGATGCAAGTCCTCGTCCGGTAGCTGACTACCGTGAACTGAACAATAACACCGCAACTAAAGACTATCCAATTCCTAACATTGAGGAGTGTATAGAATGAGCAGCCAATTGGAAATACATCTTCACTTTCGACCTGAACAGACGCTTCTGGCAGGTTCAACTCACACCACAGGCTTCTTTAGCAGCCACCATTACTACCCCTATTGGGAAGTACGCCCCACTCATGATGAACATGGGAATGAAAAACGCCCCATTTTGTTTCCAAAAACTTATGTATGGCATCAAACGTGGAATGGAGGAATTCGTTACCCCATTTCAAGACGACACCGCCGTTGGAGCCGAAACGTGGCAATAACATCTTGACAATGTCCACTCTTTCCTCCTTGCAGTCAAGAAGGCCGGGCTCACAGTAAATGCAAAAAAATCGCAGGTTGCTTGTAGCAAGGCTACCTTCTTGGGTCATGAGGTAGGAAATGGGTCCCGCACCCCTTCAGAAGTAAAAGTTTTGGCTGTGCAAAAATTCGCCAAACCACAAACTAAGAGAGACGTTAGATCTTTCCTTGGCTTGGTAGGGTACTACCAAAGGTACATCAAACAGTACTTTGAAATCTGTGCTAGCATCACAGACCCCTTGAAAAAGGAAGCCCCAGATCCCGTTTTGTGGGATCAGTCAAAACAAACAGCGTTTGATACTTTGAAACAAGCCTTAGTGACGTTTCCCGTCCTAAGAGCTCCCAACTTCAGTCGGACTTTCATTTTACAGTGTGACTGTTCCGAACGTGGCATAGGCTGCACATTATCCCAGGAGTTTGAAGAAGATGAACATCCCTGTCTGTAAGTTTCACGTAAGTTGACCGCCCGGGAGCAGAATTATGGTACCACTTAAAAAAGAGTGCGCGTGTTTGATCTGGTCTGTTGCCAAATTGCGTCCCTACATTTATGGGACAAAATTCGTCATTGAATCAGATCATAACCCGCTGCATTGGCTCAAGCAAATGTCTGGTAAAAACCACAGATTGCTTAGGTGGAGCCTTACCCTTCAAGACTACGACTACATAGTCAGATACAAATCTGGAACGTTCCATTTAAATGCAGTTACCTGAAGTCGGTATTTTGTTTAAACTAACAGTTGAGTTTTCATCATTAAAAACTAAACAAGTGGTGGAGCCAAAAATTTTGCTCTACACACTTTTTTTTTATTATTTTCTTTAATTGTTAAGAGGTACGTTGTCAGGGTAACCTCACTCAAAGAAACTGTCAGCTTTTCCTGTTTCGGACCCTTACACCTAAATTTTAAGTGCCAATGTTTACTCTTTTTGTCATTATCAACGTCTCCGTATGTGGGAGAATATTAACAAAGATTGTACGACACGTTATTAATATTCACTAGGAATATCTAAGGGAGTCTAGTGGTTCCCGGCTAAACTCCTCTTCCCGGAGTTTTTACGAAACATTTTTCTTTATAAAATTTGTCTGTCTTACCTCTGAGGGCAAAAGGTTAACTCTATCGTTAAAAAATTGTTGGTTATTATCCATTTTAAAACCTCCCAGCGTTTATAATTATGTTAAGTTATGGGTTACACCTAAAAACCCTTTAATGTCAGAATTTTTATGTAAAACAAGTTGTTTGGTAACCTAACACCATCCCAGTGGTAATCTCTTATCGCAAAAACCGGCAAGCGGCGATTACAGTGGTTTTTGAAGGACATAATTTAAAAAAATCTTCACTAGAACCACAAAACAAACTATTTAAATAGTTCGTTGTAAATATTTTAAATAGTTCGTTTTGTGGTTTTAGTGTAGATTTTTTAAAATTATGTAATCTGTTAACTTTAAATAGAGCCTATGGTTTCTCATGCGCTCATAGTACCCTCTATTCCGATCCTTATCGCAAGCTAGGTCCTGAGAAGTGCGCCTCGAGGTTTTTTTCGATGCTTTCCTGGAAAATAAAAATAGCATTCTGTGCACGGCTGACGAGTTAGAGAATTAAATGTTGAGATCGTATCATTTAACAGTTAGAAAAACCTAACCTATACCTTTAAATTTCGTCCAGTTTCGAAAATAGTGTTTTTTCTTATGTAATTTCTTACTCAAATTTATATCGCCGAAAAAACGTCAGTTCCCCAAAATCACAAAATGGCATTTTAATTTTTGTATAGGTAGTGTTTATATAACTTTGTATTCGATCCGGAGCTAGGACTAAGTAGCTCAAAACTTTAGACTTCTTATTTTTTCGACAAAATAGAAGAGATTGCTTGAATTGTGACCTTTCATGCAAATTGTGATTACATGGTTTGGCGACCTAAGTTTTGAGCATTCCTGTGTGCCCAGGGCAGCATCTTGGCCAAGATCTTGCAAGATCTTGCAAAATCTTGCCGAGTGTGTCAAGATCTTACCAAGTTTGTCAAGATCTTGCCAAGTTTATCAAGATCTTGCCAAGTTTATCAAGATCTTGCCAAGTTTGTTAAAATCTTGCCAAGGAGACAAGATCTTGGTTAAAACAATCAAGGTCTTATCAAACTTTCTAAGATCTTGGATGGTTGGTCCCACATGCAAGATCTTAACTGACTTGTCAAGATCTTGCTTGTGCATGGGTAAACGTTTTTTTACGTTATTATTATTTGATTCACTGTTTGCTAAAATAAATGCAGGGGAATTCAGCTCCTGCTTGGTGTCAAGCCATCACCCTCTTCCAAAATGCTTTTTAATATTTTCTAATTTTAGGGGTCCACTGGGGTGCTGGAAGAAGTTTGGTACTTTCGAACCAGACAATGCTATCATCAAGAATCCTGCTGTTACAAATATTGCAATTTCCTACATACTACAAAAGACCTATGAATCGCATATACCGATCACCAAATTTCACACAACTTAGGCACATCATGCAGCGCTAGGCATTTGACACAAAGATTTACTGAACAGCATAGAGAAGATAACATACCTATAACTGCTTACAAAATTTTAATCTTTTTTTGGGGTGGGGGGGGGGTGCAAAGACGATAAGTAATTTTCATTTTAGCAAAGCTGCAGCAGTATTTATATTTTAAAACACATTTTAGGAGCATTGAGTAAGTTGAGAAAGAAAACTAATGAACGTAGTGTTGTACCGACTAAATTTTGGACTTAGTGGACGTTTTTGAATGCGAAAGAAGTCAAGTAAGGAAGGGGAGGAGCAAACCTCGTTCACTGTAGGAGCCTGAGATTATGTCCAGAGCAAGCCAGATTAGATCCAACAGCTGCTGAAGGAGAATGGCAGTTTCACCTATTACCTTGGCCATTTAAATGGATTAATCGTGGTCAAAAAATGCATCATTGGGTTACAAAACCAACTGTAGTAGTGACAGAATGGAACAAAAATATATTTTCCTAAAAACACGATAGTTGTTAACATTCGTGCAAGAACAGATTTTACTGAGACATTGAGACTGGCAAAAAATTGGCTTACTACAGTATGATGTAATTCAGAAATTCAAGCTTCTTTTCAAGTAATAATTTAGTACTTAAACTTTCGACATACAACTAGAAGACGACTGTACCTCTCCCCTCAAAAATAAAACGAGCCAGTAGAGGGGGCATACAAATCTTGGAAAACACTATTTACTCGACATTTTCTTCAAAACCTTTTGTTGTTGAAGTCATACATTACATTGCGTAATGCAAAAAAAAAATTGTGCAAAATAAAGTGGTCGTAGCCACCCCCACCACCCATAAAATATTATTTCTTTACGCCACTACTTGTAATTAACCAGGACGGAAAGCCAAATGGCTCAAGGAGGGTCAAATAACTACGGATGCAAACCTATCTATGTTGCCTTTTGGACTTGTATGTCAGACTGCCTGAGTGGAGAATTGAACCCACAACCTATGAAACCAAAGGCCGAAGTTGTACTGCTGAGCCGTACTGACATGACTTTTTGACCGTGTCAGTATGGCTCAGCGGTAGAACTTCGGCCTTTGGTTTCAATGGTCATGGGTTCAATTCCCTGCTCAGGCAGTCTGACACTTAAGTACAAAAGGCAACATAAATAGGTTTGCATCCGTATTTATTAAACTGTTTGTAAAGTTTAAACACTTCTAAATGTAAAATTGCAAAATTGCTAAAAAAAAAACTGAATCGTTATCACTTGAAAGAGATTAAAAGATAATAATTATAAAAGCTTTAAGGTTTTAAAAGCCTTACATAGTGACACATGCACAGGTCCCCGAGAGGGCAGCGACAGATTACTTTTTTCCTAGGGCGTTTTTTTGGTGTTCTTACCCTTTTCTGAGATTTTACCTTTTCTGCCCCTCTTTGCACCCCCTTTTAGCCGTTTTTGCAACTTTTTTGGGGCACTTTTACACCACCGCTCCAGTAAATGTTGGACATTTTGGAAAGAAAACGGCACTTTGCCGCGAGGGCAGTCTGACAGGGGAGAGGGTGCCCCTGCTCCCCTGTGTTCATGATCCAAGCATACATAAATAAATCGGCATTATCATGGTTTTAAAAGTACCAGTTTTAAGATCCTGCGATATTTTAAGGTAATTTGTAGTTAATAAATTATAATTATGGTATAAAAGGGAGGGGGGTGGGGCAGAAGGAGCGCAACCCCCCTCAAAAAAAAACCGACTGGTCTAGGACCATAAAAATCTTTGGAAAACTAAATTTACGTTATTTTCTTCAAAAATGTTTTGGTGACGTCCTACATTACACTACCTAAAGCGTAAAATTCCCCCTCCTCCCCGAAAAAATATTTTACAACGACGGTTTGTAAAAACTTTCCAATGCAAGAGCCATTGCAAAATTGCCAAAAACGGTTTCATTACCACTTTCACTTACATACAATAATTAAACTTTAAGGTTTTCGAAGCCCTACGTAAATAATTCGACCACTTTCAGTCTTACTGTAGAATTACCAATTTTACCAGCTTATGTGAAATATTATTTTACAGCTTTTTTATGTTGGTTTCGTTCCTTTTTTTATTTTGCTTTCGTTCTCTTTTATTTTGCTTTCGTTCTATTATACTGTCAGCAGGAGGCTATATAAAACAACATTTTTCCTGCAGTGAGCAATACAAAATGGAACGAAAGCAAAAAAAAAGGAACGAAACCAACATAAAAAAGCCGCAAGTATAAGCTATGAGCCTAAAGTCATATTGGATAAAAGACCCTGAGGCCCTTGAGCCACGCGATGCGACAGCGAAACGCGATCAGCGATTCGATGTAGCCGATCACGTGATTATCGCTAAGAGAGGGTAGAGTTCTCTGACAGTAACCCGCACGAAATTGAAATCAGGAAGGGAAGAGTGGTTGAAAGGTGTACATGGTTGGCAAAAATTAACGCACCGATTCGAAAACTGTGCTGCACGGAAGTAAACATCTATTTCAGTGATTTTATGAAACGTGCAACAACGATCGTGGATTTTTGGTAGTTTGCTATCGTTTAGTACAAGACCAGAGCATGACCACAAGTAAGCTAACTCTCTAATCTGTGCTAACGTCGTTCGTCGTGCAATATCGGATGAACAGCATTTTTAAACTCAAAACGATCCTGCTGCTAGCTTGGGTAAGCTGTCATTAGGCTTATTCTCTGAACTGGTCTTTAATTATTGAAGAAATCTTTACACTAGAAGGTAAGAGTGCTGATGACTAGAAAAGTGTCCTTTCAAATGTTGTGCTGAACGAAAAGCTACACGTCAAGTCGTCAACGTGCGTGTAGTGCAGGCCATGATGGCGTCAGACATTAGGCCTAACGTACTTGTGTTGGGCAACTGCTGCTGCGCCTACACTTGTGATTTTTTACTTCAAGAGGAAACGTTTCGTCGTGCGTTTCGTTTAGAAAGTGGAATAAAGTGATTGAAGTGCCAAACATTTGCTGCAGATTTCACTTGATAGTATGGAGAACATTTTTGTGCAAAACCAACCGATCTGATACAAAAATTGTCTTATTCTAGGCCTAAGTACTTTCCGGCCAAATTTCCGCAGATGTTAAAAACAAAACAAAAAAAAAAACATTAAATAAATCATGAGCACTGCTGTTATTTTTTTTACAGCTAAGATTGAACTTTTTAAACACCCTTTTACCGTTTTTAAAGTTGGGCAACTGTATGATTGTGAAGTGTAACAAGTTTACCTAAAAGAACGGAATAAAAAAACAAAACCTTCATTTTATTTTTGAATTTGATTTTTTTAGTAGACTATTTTACTGCCCCCCCCCCCCCAAAAAAAAACTATTTAACACTTAGGCCTAAAATATTTGGTTTTTTGCTTGATTTCTGGTCCCAGTGCTTTACTTTGAAGTGGTAAAGCTTAAATTGAATTTCTATTTTAGACAGCCCATGTTTTAAAGGCATTCTCTGTGTGTTGTGCTATGTTTAAGGGAAATCTGTTAATTTGTAGCATTTAATGCAAGTCGAGGCTTATGTTTCAGTTTCTCACCGCTTTTAAAGTTAGACCTTGGCCATAACACTTATAACTATAGTATGCGAATGGAAGTACGCTTCCCTATAAATTGATATGCTAATTTTTTTTGCTAATAAACTAGATCTATATTTTAATCTCAATTTTTTTAACCAAAAGTGCTGTAGATTAAGTCTTTATGTTCTATGAAGCAATCTGGTCTTTTTAATTTGGATTTTATCTGGCTTGTTTGAAGATGTCTACAGTGAATTTAGCATAAAAAGCAGACAAGGCTTAAGAAATGCATTAACTTTTGAATACCTGATCATTTTAACACATTAAATTATGGTTGGCCCAAGGCCTACAATTTAACATTGCTTTCCAAATGGCTAATAGGTTTTGACAAATAAGTGCTTGTCAGTTTAATCAATTCATATGTATTTGGACATCCAAGGTCATTGTCAACCTTCACAAATGTCGGTCACCAGTCACGAAATAGCGAACAAAAATGGGCAGTTCTATTTCTGTTCGCCAAAACAGTGACCTGATTTGAAACTTGGTACTCATATCTCGACCATACTAGCCTAGCTAGAAAAGATAGGTTTGCTGTATCTATCCAGCATTTGTTGGGGTAGCAGATATAATTAATATTTCAGCATTGGTGCAGTAATCTTTTGGAATTTTGGGTCTGAGCAATGTAAAAAATTAAAAACTAAAAATTTGCCTCTGTTCAGAGTAGAAAATACAAAAGTGATTTGTATCAATGTAAAGTATACGGTTCTGGCCAAATGGCAACTGTTAATTGAGTGAGATTTGTGAAGGATGGTCATAGTCAACCCAACGTGCCTAAAAAAGACATGTAATGAACTGGGAAACAAAATAACTATCATTCTTAGCTTTGGAAAGAAGGAATTTTATGATGTGAACAGCACATCAAATCGGTGATTTGCTTGTTTGAAGACAATATCTTGATAGATAAAATAATATTTTTACTATTAATCATCTTATCAGGTCTCAAAGCTTCAGGACTAATTATCTTCTTATAGGCTATGTTTTGATAAATAGCAATTTTTTGTATTTGTAGCAATAAGCAAACTACGTGGGGAAAGGACACGCTATTTAACATGCAATGATTTGAGTCACTCATTTCATAGGAAACATAGCCTACTTATTGTAAGAATTAAGGCTGTACCGATACCACGTTTCGGCCTCACCGATTCAGTACTGATACCAATACCTGTGGTACCGGCAGGATCGATACCGATACCAATACTCCCCTTCCCCTCCCCCCCAAAAAAACTTGTGCAAAACAAAACAATTCAAAAATATAAAAATCGTTATAAACATAGCTAGCCTATTATTAAGGTTTAGGCGTACCTTCACGATTCACATTTTAACACACTTTTAATATTGGTAAAAATAATAGACAACATGCAAATTTTTAAAAATATAGAACACTTAATCATCACTTCTGAATACGGCAAAAATATTGTGCACATATTTCCATGGGTGTGTTCAAGTCAAATGTTAGCGATATCGAACTCAGGGGCTTGGTACAAAATACGCCCCGGCCCCAAAAAAAAAAGGACCCCCACGAGTGCCACAACAATAAGAGTAATACTATTGTTTTTGGTGTGACGCTTCCGTTTTTTTTTTTTGGCCAGCGTATTTTGCGCCAAGCCTGTCGTATCAGAGGGAAGTATCGGGCATATTTTGTCGCCACCGAATCAGTACCGATACCATGGTATCGATCCCGATGCTGGTATCGGTACAGCCTTAGTAAGAATACATTTGTGCTTTATGAATGACACAAAACACCTCCTGCACTTGTCTGTAATTAAGTCAATATACATAAAAATAACGTTTCTCAGGCACTACCGCATTAAACGTAAATAAAAATAAATGTCTCTCGGGCACTGCTGCATGAAGAAAAATGGCCCTCATTTTGTGTCTTCCCATGAATAAAATTATCCCTCATTGTGCTTTTTATCTGGCATTCAACCCACCCAATACATCTTTGGTTTCAAAATGGCATATTTTAGATTAGTTACGTTCTGACATTGCTTAAAGAGTGAGTTTTTGAGAGACAGCTACTTATCCTATGGGACAGGGAAAATGGAAATTTTTTATTAAGCTGAAATTTTTACCAAATGTGCTCCGTAGTGTCCTGATCACAACCCAAAAGTCATTTTTTCAAAATTTGGCTTCGTGGCCACATTCCAGCTGTTTTTAGTTAAGGGCGCGGAGGAGTTTTCGAACAGCTTCTCAAAAAAAATTTTTTAATGACCGGGTTTTCACAAAACTTCAGGCAAGCGCAACACTTTTTGAACTTAGCCTACATGTGTAGCCTACTCGGCTACCAATACTAGTGCATATGTCAAATTTTTGGCACACCCTTGAAGTTAGCGCACACATGACGTGAAAAACAAAATTTTTGTTAGCGATTCTACAAGTTTAGTTTTAGTCAGCCAACTTCCTACAGATGCCAAACTTTTTACCTTAAATTAGGCCTATTTTTCCCCATTATGAAAACATTAGTTTAGTACTTGATGTAGGCTGTCCTTGAATTTTTAAGTAAAACCGGTCCAAACTCATTTTTATTTTCAATTCTAGCATAGCTGCATTTTGAAGCTAAATGTTTCAAAACTTCAGATGCCTAAAAAATATTGGTTGATTTTGTACGACAGTGTTATTAGTGTTTACTATACAGCCCTGTTGTCTGATTTTTGGCACTCGTGAGCATTTTCATAGAAAAATTAGCCCATATATATGTTTGGTAAAATATTACAAACCACAAACTGAAAATGCCCTACTTACCTACTTAGTTGGAGTTAGCTGAATTAAAACTGTAAACTAGCCTAATAGAATCGCTAACAAAAATATTTTATGTCATGTGTGTGCCAAGAATGAACATATAGATCATTTGGTAGCCTAGCATGCATATAAGTAGAAAAAAGTGGGCCACTTGTCTGAAGTTTTTTGAAAAATCGGTCTGTTAAAATGATTTTTTTGTGACGCTGTTCGAAAACCTCTTCGCGCCACGTACATGCAAAATCTACCAAAGGGTCTGGTATCCATCATGTAAAATTGTCTGATGAAGAGCATGTTTTTAGGTGAAAGTATACAACAAATTACGTGATTTGTCAGAATTTGTCTGATGACGCTAATTTTGTCGGGTATCCTAGATATTGGGATACCGAGATTTTGTATGTATGCCGTGTCCCTTGCTAAGAACAGTTGGAACGGGGGAACAAACAATATTTTGAAAAAAAAATGTTTTGGGTTGTGATCAGGACACAGATAGAGCACATTTGGTATATATTTCAGCTAAACCCAAAATTGCCGTACGCTAATAACAGGTGTCTCTCAAAAACTCACTCTGAATACTGTGTAATACTGCTAATTTTTAGTAAATTAAAAAAAAAACCGCATGCCTTATCTTTGGAGGCTGAGAAACATGCATTTTACTTTGTGCGGCCTTAGTGATAACTATTTTGAAAAGGTTAAATAAATACAGATGCAAACCTATTTAGTATTTATGTTGCCTTTTGGACTTATATGTCAGACTGCCTGAGCGGAGAATCGAACCAAAGACCTTTAAAACCAAAGGCCGAGGTCCTACCTCTCAGCCGTACTGTTACGTGTCAGTATGGCTCAGCGGTAGGACCTCAGCCTTTGGTTTAAAAATGCATGGGTTCGATTCCCCGCTCAGGCAGTCTGACATATAAATCCAAAAGGCAACGTAAATAGAATTGCATCTGTATTTATTTGTATTTATTTAACTCTTGTTGAGCCTTCGGCTTTCCGCCTTTAATTATATTATGAAAGGGCATGCAAATAAACATTCCTCATTGCAATGTCTTTTTTAAATAATGAATTACGAAGGCAATGAGATATTGAAACTGCACGAACTGAAAAAATGTAAACCGTTGCAATAAGATCAACTAAAAATTATACAATCCAATTTTCGAATTTGTTATTTAACTATAAAAAGGTTACCTAGTATTGGTTGAAAACAGATCAATATCGGAACAGCGCTAGGTTATAAACTACTGTTATCTGTAAGTAGGCCTATTTTAAAGTCCTTGCCCAGAAAAAAGGTTTTATGTTGTTTTATTCCCTTTTTAGTTTTTTTGTTTTGTTTTCCATATTGCATTCCTTAGATTTTTTTTTTGCTTTCGTTCATTTCCGTGTCGCATGATTAAGCAAAGGAAACCAAAGTAAAATGAAAATGACAAAACAAAAAAGGAAATAAAACAAATTAATATAGGACCTTTTTTGTGAAAGCAAAAAAAAAGCAACGAAGCCAATATGATATTCTTGTCAGGATGTTTGAATTTATCAGTGGTGGCAAGACGGAGGCAAGATTTTGCCAAGACGAGGCAAGATCTTGCCAAGACAATGCAAGATCTTGCCAAGACGATGCAAGATCTTACCAAGTTGAGGCAAGATCTTAAATAAGATCTTGCAAGATATTGCAGGATCTTGCAAGATCACTACCAATTTCTTGCCAAGATCTTAAACAAGATCTTGGAAAGATCTTACTAAGATCTTGACAAGATCTTAATCAAGATGCTCACATGGGCACTAACTTTTTTTTCCAGCTTTTACTTCGAGTTCAACAGGAACCTTAATTAAATCTCCTGTGTGGGGGCATGTAAAGGCATTTGGCCAAAAATCAAGATTGGTTAGGATACCCGGCACCAAAATCAAAAACTCGGGAAACAATTTCTTTTCTCTTAGCGCTCAGTAGCGCTGTAGGCCTATTCTCAAAGGCCTCAACACCTCAACTTCAACTAGGTGTAACTACATGGAAAATGGTTCAAAACGATCCTTGTTTTCATTGCTTAATAGCCACGAACGCTGTCTTCAATCCTGCAAAAACAGAACTTTAAATTTCATCTTCTACAATTTTCTACAGCCACTTGAAAAACGTTCCAAACTGAGCGCACCGCACGCAATCGCCATGTTCTAAACAAAACTTGTAAATTTTTAATTATTTATATTTTTTCTCTCAGGCATAAAGCCGACCAGCTTAGTGTTGTTTTAGGAGCACCTGCACTCTACGTTTTTATTTTTAACTATAATACCGGTTTTGGTGTGTTATGAAACTTCGACTGCTCTGTTGTCATTATTTGCGGCTGCAAGAATGTTGTTAACTAAAATGCGTTTTAGCATCTACTTACAAGCTGGTTCATTTAATCTTTTTCTTAGCGCTTTAAAAATCAATGTATTAACGTAACTTCTTCCCATGAACTCTACCTTGTCCAAAACGGCATTTTTCTTACTATAATATTTTACCGGACATTTTCTCCAAAAAGTGTTTATTTTGTATTTATTTCAGAGCTCCGACCATAGCAACCTCATCCAAATGTACATAAAGCCTTTTACTACTGTTAATCTTGCAATATATCAGTAGCCATCCTTCTATTAAACTTGAATAATATTTTTAATAGCAAACTCCGTTCCCCCCCCCCCTCCTTCAATAGTTGCGATACCTAATATTGTAGTTTTAATTTATAGGCCTATACACGTTGTGAGTTGAAAACTCAGTTCCTAAGGCCTCTCATTTCACAAAAGTCGGCAATTCCCTTTGCTCTCCTTGTTGCCAATATTCCCTCCCAATCCAAAGTGTAACGGCGGACGCTACGACGGCTTAGGTGCTTGTAACGCCCCCGGTTTCCCTGGTGTACGTGGAGTTTCAGCTTGAGGTTAATCGGTGTTAATGACGACTTTTTACGTCATTCAACACAGCATGGACACTGTCCCAGCATGGGGGATGAAGCGCCGGTCCTAATTAAAGGGGCCTAACCTTAAACTGTCGGTATCGCTGCCGCCAACGGTGGATTTAACTGTTTTACTAGCTAAAATCTAAAGATGGGCTACATATTTAATTTTACACTAAAATACAATTAATCAAATATAGCAAACGACTGAAGCTTAAAACTCCTGGTTTTATTTATGCAACAGATAATAAAGAACACTTTACATTAAGGTTTGCTTCTGAAAGCTTTTGAATACCAATTAATTAAATAGGCAACAAGTAGAATTTACAAAAGTAGCAATTCACAATTCAAACAAACAACGCTTGTGTTTGAGTAAAAGTTAAATTTTCACAAAAGAAAAAATAATATTAGGTGCTCCCGGAGACACCCACAAGACTTAACAGCCGCAACTGATAGAAGTCTGACAGTATGTTTCTACATGATCAACCGTCCACAGTTATGTTTCTAAGTTTTCCAAGTACAAAAAGATCAACCTCCCTTAGTTCCCTCGAGAACTGTTCTAAGTAATAAAAAGCCCGGCAAGTTTACACTTAGGCATCAGTTTGTTTCAATTTGACTTCCACAAAGATCAAACCGTCAAGTAGTTTAAGTTTAAAAATCCATTTAAATTAAACTGGAAAAATTGGTTTTTAGTAAGAGAACCACTCTGACGTTATGAGGAGAGAGAACCTAAGATGCCGCTACAGGCGTCTCCACCATAATTTTAACAAGCTAGAGAGTTAAGTTTTAAACTAAAATTTAGAATATGGGGGTCCTAAACTGAACTTTCAAAAGCTAAACTATAACATATGAACCACTACCATCGTGCCCGGCATGGCATTCTCCGGACATGGCGTCTCCATTCCCGACTGGCGTGACCCTTCTCTAGCTTGAGA
>JAHWFP010219309.1:49992-78083 GCA_023313725.1 Lithobius niger
CTAACGATTGAGTTCTGGGGCTGGGGTTTTATACACAATACCGGAAGTTGGCGCGGACGCCGAGGATAGCTGCGGGGGTCTGATTGGCTGAGGGCCTCGAGAACAATGGAAAGTGGGAGGAGAAGTCGAATGAACAAAGGAACTGGGTGCAGAGCCGTTTGAAGGAGTAGGGACATGTAAAGACGGAAAAGATAGGCCTGTTTTGAGTTTTACTTAATTGAACATTGGGTAATAGGCCTTTACTTTGTATTGTTGGCTATGGAATGAATATTTACATGTTTGCAACGTGAATAGGCTCTTGTTAAAGCTTAATACTTTGGCTTGGGTAATGCATAAAGCATTACTATTAAATTTTATAAGCTTTAACTGAAAACTGCAGTGTTATACACCACAACTAGTTTTGGCTGGAAGGGGGGGGGGAGGCAAAAAGGGAGATTCGAAGTTTTTGCACAGTTTGACTTTCGGATTGGGTTTGAACAGATCTTTTATAAACATCTTTTGGTTTTTAATAGTAGATCAAGCTTACCGTAGTGTTTGGTTGGGTCCAGTCGGGTCCAGAGGAGAACTAAAACAAACATATATACACTCAAATTCGTGTCCGGTAGAATGCCAGGTCGTCATACGTTTGGACACATGATAGCGTTTCTGGGGGTAAAAGATTATTATATAAGTATAAATGCGATTAAATAAACTAGCTTAGTTGGATGCTATAACGCATTAAGTACTGGGAACATTTAACGTTTAAATTTTGAAGTTAAAATTGATCGTTGTGGAAATTTTTCATATGGATTGCGGCCGACAAACACAATAAAAAATATCACGCTACAAATGGTTGTCTGTACAAATCCTCGAGGTTCAGTACCTTCGCAGAGGAAGCTCCTCCTAAAATGCACTAAGCTAGTGTGTTCGGGCTTTTTTCCCTAAAAGGAAAAGGATAAAATAAAAATACATAAATACAGAGTTCAATAATGGCGGCCATGATGACGGAGTGCTTCTGTTGGTTTTGGCGAGTTTCAAATGCAAATTTGAAGATCTTCCTGGTGGAAAGTCCGGATTTGGGCTTCCCCAAAAGTCTTGTATTTGGACAGGCTATTGAATGTCGAAGAGTTTGTAAGAATCGGACCATTATTGCAAATACGGCTGGATTTGCCTCGGCGAGGCATTTAGTGCCTCAAGAAAAAAATTTTTGAAAAACAGGCGTTTTTCGGTGGCGCTCGTTTACATGCCCCAAACGCAGGATTTTATTCGGGGTTCCTGAGAACTCGGAATAAAAGCTATAATAAAAGGGTTAGTGCACACAAGATATGCAGAAAACAAGACCGCCAAAATTTAAGTAAAAATTAACATGAAATAAAATACACTGTTTACATAAATGTTGACTTTGCCGTTTTGTATTTTTGGGGGACCAACGTTTTTGTGGCTAAGAGAACTTTAAGTAAATTTAAAAATTACAATTTAAAAACACTGTTTTTGCAGCCATTAACTAAATACTGTCCGCGCTGCTTGGTGCAGAAATATCGTACAAGTATTTGAAAATGGGGCAAAAAGGACATTTATCAAGAAACACACTAGTTTCAAAATACAAAGTTAAGTTGGTTGTTTCGTTATAACAAATAAATGAGGCCATCTACTGCTCTGGTAATATGTCCCTAGCCGATAGGGATTGGAGAATTGTATACTATGGGCACGCATAAAATGACCAGCTATATTTACTGTTAAACTACTCCCACTGGGATGGTTTGAGGTTACCAAACAACTTGTTTACATGTGGAAAGTGACACTAAAGGGTTTCAAGGTATAACCCATAACTTAAACATAACAATACAACACTGGGAAGTTTTGTGGATAAAAACTAACAACCTTTTAACGACAGTGCTTCCTTTTTCGCACAGGGGTAGACAGATAGTTTTTTATAAAGAAAACCATTTCGTTTAAAACTTAAAGAAGAGCCAACCGGGGACAAATTGCAGCTCCCGTAGAATATTCCTAATGAATATTTAATCAGTGTCGTTACAATCTTTGTCAATATTCTCCCACACAGGGAGACGTTGATAGTGACAAAAATAGTAAAGCATAGGCACTTATAATTTAGGTGTGAAGGCCAAAACGGAATTAACTGGGAGTTTCTTCAGGATGAGCTCCCAACTGACCAAAATGACAAAATTAAAAATGCAGGTAAAATTTAATTTTCAGTCAATTTGTACTGAAAACAAAACGTTTAACAATTAAATGTTTAACGAAAATGCTGGCTTGATGCAGCAACAATCACTAGATGCTTTCCAGGTTTGTCCAGTAAACTCTGAAGTTTTAAGATTTAAAATTCAGCAAATACACTATTTTAGGTTTAGTTGCTCCTAGATGGAGCCACGGTTGTAGCGACAAACTACTCATTGTTTAAAGAAAACATGCACGGGAAATTTACTTGGTTAGATTTCCGGTTTACTTGTAACAAGAAAAAAACTCTAATTTAGAGGAAAACTACTTTAGGTTAGGTATTAAACCTCCGTTTTATTGGAAACACCAATTCAGTGCTAGAGCCATAATAAATGCATTTATTTCCACCCTAGACTGACATAGAATTCACACTAAAACATCGGTCCTACTTTTAACAAAAAAAAAAGGACTGGAAAAACTATGTTCAAGTTTTTGTTTGCTTAACACACTGACTTTAATTTAGATTAAAATCCGGCAATTTAACTTTACAAAACTCTGGAAAAAAATCAAAGCATATAGGGGGAACATTTTTAATGCCGACCTTTAAATTACTTGTTTCCAACTTATGATTGGGGGAAGTTAACTCACGTAACTTAAAGCCATTCGTCAAAGCTAAACTCGCTAATTCCGGGTTTTTCTGGCATGACTAAACTTTTGTTTATATCACCAGCTGACAAACTTCGTTTTATTTTGCCTTTAGGAGGCAGGTTCAACGCATTTTTTGTTGTTTGTTTACGCCAACAAAGATGGCGACAGTCCATCCCTTGGTCAAGGGAGGGGACTTGGGTCTCATTATCTCGTAATGGGTTGACTTCCGAAGTCTTCAGCAGACCCCTTTCGTCTGCGCTTGAGGACTTAACGACGATTGGCGGAAGCACTGTGGGGGTTTGGGGCTTGACCAATCCCGCGGAGCTGGTTTGTTTACGGCGGCTCTTACGTTTCTTTGATTGACGTGGGCCGTTTCTGACGGGGGGCGTAGCCACCTCGGTCGGCAGGGAAGAAAAATCACGGGGCGTGTCGATTACTGGTCTGCGCTTAAGGCTTAGTTTGTCTAATCCGGGTACGCCCAAAACGACATCGTACACCGAATTGTTGACCGGTGTAATGCATGCTACCGATTTTAACACTGTGCCATCGTCTAACCTTAGGATTAGATTTACTTGTCTAATGTAAACATTTGTTAACACAAGGCAGTTTGACATTTAATTCTACGTTTTAAACGTGGCCAATTTCTTGCGAGTTTGGCGCTAACTAGCGAAACTGTACTTCCAGAGTCGCATAAAATATTAATTTTATTTTTCTCTATGCTACCGGACAACGTGCTAGCCTTAAGAATTTCACTGGCATTTTTCCCAACTGGGAAACATGCGTTTGCTTGCTGGGGTTTCGAGTTAAGTTCGGGGCATTCCCTACGAAAATGTTGGACAGAATTACACAAGTAGCAGCGCCTAACTCGATCTTGATTAGGGTTAGTTTTTTCACTAGCACTAATGTTTATGGAAGGGTCCCCTCCTGGGTTATCTGCTTTCACACTGACAGATCCGGCCGGATTAGCCGTCGTGTTGTGGTTACGGTTGTGACCACGCTGTTGACCAGTAGGTTTAGAACCTTGGTTCGACGCTACAGCTATGTGTTTTGGCTGCATGAGTGGCAGTTTCGTTAGCAATTTGTTTATTGCGGGTTGTGAACTCGTCACAAAGTTGGGCTGTTTCAGCCAACGTCCCTAATTTAATTTGATCAGGGATCCATTTCCTAAGTTGAGTAGGGCAAGATTTATAAAATTGCTCTAAAAGCATTAAATTGACAAGTTTGTCATAGTCCCGGTTAACCTTAGCCAAAGCTAACCAACGAGTAAACAACGTTTCTAATTCAAACGCGTAGTCGGAAAATTTCTGGTCTACTTCTTTCTCTAGAGAGCGAAACTGCGTTTGTACTGACTCTTTTGTCTGGACAAAACGGGCAAGCAGTTTACTTTTGACTATTTCGTAATCCTGCATTTCAGCATCTGTTAGCTGATCACAAACTTTAATCAGAATTTCACCGACGAGGGGTTGAAGACCCGTGACCCATTGGTCTTTAGGAATCTTTTGACTAGTTAAGGTTCGTTCAAAAATCTTAAGAAAACTGTTAATATTGTAACGGCGGACGCTACGACGGCTCAGGTGCTTGTAGCGCCTCCGGTTTCCTGGTTTGACACGGAGATTCAGCTTAAGGTGTTGCGGTGATTATTGTGACTTTTACGGCATAAGCACAGCAAGGGCTACTGTCCCAGCATGGGGGATGGAGCGCAGGGTCCTAAATTAAAGGGGCCTAACCTTAATACTGCTGGTATTTCACTGCCACCAGCGATGGAAATTTAACCGTTTACAAAGAGCTAAACTAAAAATGGTTTACATAATTATTTACACTTAAACAGTTAATCGACTAGCAAACGAACTGAAGTTAAAAACTCCTGGTTTTTATTATAACAACAGAGAATATAAAAATTACACTTTACATTTGGTTTGCACGGAAGCTTTTGAAATAAGTTATTTAAAAAGCACTAGTTTGAATTTACAACATGTAATTCGTTTTCACAAGTTTTTACTAAAACGACCTTCGTGTTTCAGAATAAAACAACCACTTAATTTTTCGAATAGAAAAAGCAATACTGAACGCTCCGCAGAGTCGTCCGCAAGACTGAACAGCCTAGGCTGGTTACAGTCTATCAAACAGTATGTTTCAAACACACATGAAAGATCAACCGTTTCACAGTTTTGTTTCTAAGTGATAAAACAGAGCCTTAAACCTCCCAGAGTTGCTGTTTACAAGTCAACTCCTCAAATTATAAAAGCCTCGGCTACTTATAAAGTCCGTCTGGAGTGAATAACCAATGAATCCCACACAAAGATCAAACCATCAGTTATTTGAATTAATGTTTAAAACAAATAAGAAAGAAGTTGGTTTTTAGAAAGAGTACCACTCTGACGTTATAGGGTGAGAAACCTAAGACGCCGTTACAGGTGTCACCACCATAATATTCCCTAGCTAGAGAGAGTTTAAGTTACGTTTAAACTATAATTTAGACTTAGGGGGTCCTAAATTAAATTTTCAAAAGCTAACAACAAACATACGAGCCACTACCATTTTGCCCGGCATGGCATCCCACGGACCTGGCGTCCCCACTCCCGACTTGCGTGACCCTTCTCTAGCTTGAGATCTGTGAACTGTGCTAACGAGGGATTCTGGATCTGGGGTTTTATACACATTACAAAAAGTTGGCGCGGACGCCGAGGATAGCTGCGTGGGTCTGATCGGCCGAAGGCCTTGAGAACAATAGAAAGTGGGAGAAGCCGGATGAACAAAGGAACTGGGTGCAGAGCCGTTTGAAGGAGTAGGGACGGAAAAATGGAAAAGACAGGCCTGTTTTGAGTTTCACTCAATTGAACTTTGGGAAATAGGCCTTCATTTTGAATTATTGGCTACGGATTCCATATTTACATGATTGCAACGTGAATTGGCTCTTGTTAAAGCTTATTACTTGGCTTTGGGTAAAGCAGAGAACATTACTATTAAATTAAACAAGCTTTAACTTTAAACTGCAGTGTTATACACCACAACTAGATTTGGCTGGGGAGGGGGGCAAAAAGAGGTTTTTGAAGTTTTTGCACAGTTTGACTTTCGGAAATGGGTTAAACAGATCTTTGTAAGAATTCTTTTGGTTTTAATAGTAGTACAAGCCAGTAGCAGTGTTTGGTTGGGTCCAGTCGGGCTGAGAGGAGAACTAAAACAAACATGTATACACTGAAATTCGTGTCCGGTAGAATGCCGATTTCTAATTACTTGGACTAATGGCAGCGTTTCTGGGGGTAAAGGATTATTATAAAAGGCTAAATAAATGAATAAATAGTCTAGCTTGATGGTATGCTAAAATGCATAAAGTTAGAGTGAAGGTTTGAACCTTAAAGTTAACGGACAATGTTTGATCTAAGTGGAAATATTTCATAGTAGTTGCGATCGTTCAAACACAATAAAAAATATCACACTTCAAAAATGGTTGTCAGTACATGGGCACATGGTTCAGTACCTTTCTCCTAAAATTCAACTAAGCTAGAGTTTGGGGCTTTATGCCCGAAAAGAAGTGTGATAAAATCAAAATATACAAGTACGAGTTATAACAATGGCGGCCATGATGAAGTAGCTTTGCTGGCTTCGAGGTGATCTTCAAACGTGAATTACTGGTACTTCCTGGTGGAAGGTCCGGATTTGGGCTTCCCCAAGTGTCTTGTATTTGGGCAGGCTATCGATGGTGAAAATTTGGATCGATTCGGTTTATTATTAAAAAAACGGCCGGATATGCCTCTGCGAAGGCTTTTTGGTGTTCCAAGAAAAAAAATTTCAAATTTTCCGGAAAACTGGCGTTTTTCGGTGGCGCTTGTTTACAATATCAGTATTGGGCGTCCACCTATTTACCAATAGAATTATGTCGGCCATTTTACCATGTTTTGCAACTGGATTCGGGGGAGTTGGGGGAGCGCCGTTAGCTCCATTTGGAGCAGGGTTAAGATTTAACGTAGCAGCATTTAGCTTAGCTAGTTCTAGCTGCTTGTCCAGTTTAGCTAACTCCATAGCACTGGCACGATCTTTAATTTGGGCATCTTGGTCCCTTAAAGCTAGTTCATGAGCACGGCGCTTGTCTGCGTCCGCAATTTCGAGTGCTCTTAACTTTAATTCTTCTGCTTTTAAAAACAGTTAGTTTTCTTTAGCGGCTAATTCTTTTTTCGCAAAAATAGCGGCTTCTCTCCTTTCAATAGCATTAGCTAGTGCATCGGAAAGTTCACTTAAATCCAATTTACCGTCTTCAAGGGCTGCTCGTAAGATTTGTAGGGATTCGGCTCTAGAATCACTGACTGTAAAGCCTAAGTTTAAACAGGCCTTCTTTAAGTCCTTGTTTGTGATATCACGAATGATTTCGTCTAATTCTTCCATTTTGGACATTTTGAGTCTTAATGGTTAACGTGGTTTCAAAATAAAGCTTTTATAAATGAAACAAAAATAAAAAGCAGCCGCTTAAAATTTAACGTTACTTTTGAGCAGAGCGAATTAATTAAAAAACTTCTCTCCCAAATCCAGTAAGATTGCACATAAAAATACACTTCTAAGACCTCTAGCACTCTGGTATATGAATAGCTAAATGGTATTAATACCCCTAACTACAACACTCGGCTTAGCGGCCTCTAAGCATATCTCATGTACACTTACCCATTTGTACAATCGCTGTACGGTCAGTCTGTCCTTCCGTTCCACCGTAGCACGGGAAGTTCGGCACTGATTTTCAGGAGTCGATCGTCTGGCGGTCAAATCCACGGGACCTCGGCGTAGCACACAAAATCCACGGCTTCGCTGCACGGAGCAGAGGTTTCCTTGCGGGCCTCTTCTCCTACAGCATCGGTTGGGGTTGAGACGGCTCTCGGCTTGAGGACGTCTACTGGAAGCGGCAGCTGTTGCTTTCTGGCGCCGGCAGTGGTTGGAGCTGCGGCGGGGGTTGTACTATTTTTGACTTCAGTACGACTTCTGCTTCGTGACTTTTTAGCTTGTCACGGGCATCGGCTTCGTGGCCATGTTTGGCTGGACCACAGACATCTAGTTGAAAGTGGCTTGCATCCTTCTAGGCATGTAGCATGGCAGGGGGGAAAAAGCTCGACGGGAACAGCACCTATTCATCCCACCGCTGCCACCAGTTGTAACGGCGGACGCTACGACGGCTTAGGTGCTTGTAACGCCCCCGGTTTCCCTGGTGTACGTGGAGTTTCAGCTTGAGGTTAATCGGTGTTAATGACGACTTTTTACGTTATTCAACACAGCATGGACACTGTCCCAGCATGGGGGATGAAGCGCCGGTCCTAATTAAAGGGGCCTAACCTTAAACTGTCGGTATCACTGCCACCAACGGTGGATTTAACTGTTTTACTAGCTAAAATCTAAAGATGGGCTACATATTTAATTTTACACTAAAATACAATTAATCAAATATAGCAAACGACTGAAGCTTAAAACTCCTGGTTTTATTTATGCAACAGATAATAAAGAACACTTTACATTAAGGTTTGCTTCTGAAAGCTTTTGAATACCAATTAATTAAATAGGCAACAAGTAGAATTTACAAAAGTAGCAATTCACAATTCAAACAAACAACGCTTGTGTTTGAGTAAAAGTTAAATTTTCACAAAAGAAAAAATAATATTAGGTGCTCCCGGAGACACCCACAAGACTTAACAGCCGCAACTGATAGAAGTCTGACAGTATGTTTCTACATGATCAACCGTCCACAGTTATGTTTCTAAGTTTTCCAAATACAATATGATCAACCTCCCTTAGTTCCCTCGAGAACTGTTCTAAGTAATAAAAAGCCCGGCAATTTTACACTTAGGCATCAGTTTGTTTCAATTTGACTTCCACAAAGATCAAACCGTCAAGGAGTTTAAGTTTAAAAATCCATTTAAATTAAACTGGAAAAATTGATTTTTAGTAAGAGAACCACTCTGACGTTATGGGGAGAGAGAACCTAAGATGCCGCTACAGGCGTCTCCACCATAATTTTAACAAGCTAGAGAGTTAAGTTTTAAACTAAAATTTAGAATATGGGGGTCCTAAACTGAACTTTCAAAAGCTAAACTATAACATACGAACCACTATCATAATGCCCGGCATGGCATTCTCCGTACATGGCGTCTCCACTCCCGACTGGCGTGACCCTTCTCTAGCTTGAGATCTGTGAGCTGTGCTAACGATTGAGTTCTGAGGCTGGGGTTTTATACACAATACCGGAAGTTGGCGCGGAAGTTGGCGCGGAAGTTAGCTGCGGGGGTCTGATTGGCAGAGGGCCTCGAGAACAATGTAAAGTGGGAGGAGAAGTCGGATGAACAAAGGAACTGGGTGCAGAGCCGTTTGAAGGAGTAGGGACATGTAAAGTCGGAAAAGATAACCCTGTTTTGAGTTTTACTCAATTGAACATTGGGCAATAGGCCTTTACTTTGTATTATTGGCTATGGAATGAATATTTACATGTTTGCAACGTGAATATGCTCTTGTTAAAGCTTAATACTTTGGCTTGGGTAATGCATTACTATTAAATTTTATAAGCTTTAACTGAAAACTGCAGTGTTATACACCACAACTAGTTTTGGCTGGGGGGGGGGGGGGGGCAAAAAAATGGAGTCGAAGTTTTTGCACAGTTTGACTTTCGGATTGGGTTTGAACAGATCTTTTATAAACATCTTTTGGTTTTTAATAGTAGATCAAGCTATCCGTAGTGTTTGGTTGGGTCCAGTCGGGTACAGAGGAGAACTAAAACAAACATATATAGGCTACACTCAAATTCGTGTCAGGTAGAATGCCAGGTCGTAATACGTTTGGACACATGATAGCGTTTCTGGGGGTAAAAGATTATTATAAAAGTATAAATGCGGTTAAATAAACTAGCTTAGTTGGATGCTATAACCCATTAAGTAACTGGGAACGTTTTAACGTTTAATTTTGAAGTTAAAAGTGATCGTTGTGGAAATTTGTCATATGGATTGCGGCCGACAAACACAATAAAAAATATCACACTTCAAATTGTTGTCTGTACATGAAATCGAGGTTTAGTACCTTTGCAGAGGGAGCTCCTCCTAAAATGCATTAAGCTAGTGTGTTCGGGCTTTTTGCCCTAAAAGGAAAAGGATAAAATAAAAATACATAAATACAGAGTTCAATAATGCCGGCCATGATGACGGAGTGCTTCTGTTGGTTTTGGCGAGTTTCAAATGCAAATTTGAAGATCTTCCTGGTGGAAAGTCCGGATTTGGGCTTCCCCAAGAGTCTTGTATTTGGACAGACTATTGAATGTCGAAGAGTTTGTAAGAATCGGACCATTATTGCAAAAAACGGCTGGATTTGCCTCGGCGAGGCATTTGGTGCCTCAAGAAAAAAATTTTCAAATTTTTGAAAGACATGCGTTTTTCGGTGGTGCTCGTTTACAAAAGCCAGTATTCAATTTCCCCACCAATCAGAGCTCTAAGCTACCCTGCCCGTCCGCGCAGTCATGCCTACTTCCAGTAATGACAGCCTGGCCGGTCTGAGTCAGTTTCTCCTCCTCAAGAGGTCTGCCTACCCTGGTGGGGGGGGCCCCCCCCGGTTGCTCTGTTACAGGGCCGCGCTTTCCCTCTACCCAAGCAGCCAGGCAGCTGGTATAAAACTGAGCAGAGAGGGGAATCTTTAGCTTTGGCTCTCAAAGGCGAGAGGTTGCTACGCCGGTCGGAGTGGAGATGTCCCCCAGGATCCGCAGGTTGCCATGCCGGGCAAGGTAGCAGTTCGTTGGTAACTAGTTGGTAACTATTATTATCAGAATAACATTAGCTCTAGCTTAGCAGACGACACTCAGTGCACTTGGCCTCTGCCTCATGCACCTTTAATAGCTACCACATGTGGCCCTATCCAGATACTCAATAGACATCAGTGGTCCGGCTCCAGAGCCTATCAGCTCTCCCTGCTACCGCAGCATCCAATTGCGCATCTTCAGCAATACAAAAGACCAGGATACAGGCCCCCTTTATAAACGATCTCCCTGGCCTTTTTCACTCTCTCACCCGACCATTTTGGACCTAAAAAGCCACCCGTCTCTGAGCCGGCCGCCCCAGGATTCCCAGCCGGAATTATTCTAAGTAATTTTTACGATCGGACTTAGCCGAATTTTGAAGGAGCTTCCCTCCTTTAGAGCCTAAGTCCGGTTCAGAGTTGAGAAAGGCCGCATCTCTTATAAGAGCCCCCTTTCTCTTATTTCCCTTTAGTCCGATTATTTTAGGAGTGCTTTAAATTAATATTACGAAGTTTAACTGATTTAAAAGGAGGGATAACCCTAACCATAAATAACTGAATAAATAGCGTTCGGATCATAGAACTTGTTTGGACTCCCTTACTTTGCTCATTTTTTGCTTATTGTGCTGTTGTTAAATTATTAGCATTTGTGCCGAATACGATTATTATTATCGTACCACTGTGTCTCCGTAAGATCTTATAAAAGAAGATATTACGAGAGATTTACAATGGTGTCGAAGTGATAATTCGAACAATACCCACGCCTAATCATTAAGAAAACGGCAGCACATTACAGTTATTATTGAGCAAAGAAGCAATTTTTTGGATTAAATAAGAAAAAAAAAAGGAAAGCAAGTAGGCTACCCTAAATAGGAAAAAAAAAAAATCCCCAGTTAAAACTAGATCGATTCACAGGTCATAGTAACCATGCCTAGTCACAAAAACTCAACTACAGCTAGCAAAAGCACAAAGACGATTCCTAAAAATAGGAAGAATTTAAAGCTTTCGTCTAGCAGTAGAACTATTGTGAAACCCCGTCGTCTGGCCGACGCGCAAGCCGTCGTTCCACCCGCCCCAGTCTTGCCCGACCAACACGGTGAAATTCCACCTGTTCCCCCCGTTCTGGAGACCGCCGATGCACGTACTCTTTCCGCCCAGCAGCCGATTCCGCCTCGGCAGAGCAGACAACGCACTCGCGTGCCAAAAGCACCTGCTAAACAGCGTAGCACGGCTGCTGATAAACAGCCAGCAGCTAAGCATAGCAGGGAAGCCAACGCTTCAAGCAGCCCTATTCACGATCCCCCACCACATCGTTCACGTAGCGAATAACCAAATAGGGAAAGAAGAAATTTTTAGCTCCCACTCCAGAAGTAGATCACCACAACATCGGGCCTATTCATCTAGAAATTTACGTTACGACGATAACGTTAGGGATAATTACCGTCACCGCTCCCCAACTCAAGAACTTTTAACTCAAGTTTTAGACAGAATGGCAAACCAGCATCTCCACCCCTCACCGTCACGACGTTAATGTAGCAGCAAGCCCAACATTTTCCGACAACAGCCATCTGTCACGAATCATCACAGGCCTACAAGAAACTAACACTAGCCATGTAGACGCATTGAGGGAGACTGTCGAGAAGATAGGCACAAATCAACCCAGCAAATGTTGAACAGAAACTCCAACAGAAGCGAAGCACGAATGTGGGAAGACGTCCGAACGTCAAAGAAGGGCCAAAAAAAAGGGCCAGAAAATCAAATTTTCGGGTGAAAATAACACGGACATTTTCACTTTTCTGTTGCTAACTGACAATCTTGAGAAAATTGATCCTAACCTCCCTGACAGCGAGCTAATAGCAGCAGCGTCAAATAAATGTGTAGGAAGAGCAGCCCGATTCATAGCTACAAGCCCACTGATCTCTAGAATAACTACATGGAACGAATTCAAGACTGCCCTCATCGAACGTTTCGGCGGAGGAGGCGCCGAATCCACACAAAATAAATTCCAGCGTGCTCGAATGATGGAAGACGAAGACGTCAACGCTTTTGCTGATAGGCTAGAAATTATGGCATCGGAGATTTGGATGACACAGCCAGGTGAAAGTGACATCGAGAAGATTTTAAAAGAACGAGCAAGAGACCAAGGCTTAAGATGCCCTTTAAAGCAGCCATGCCAGAAAAGATAGAAACGTTTCTAGCCACCATGAATCCAAAGACTTGGGAAGATATGTTAAACCTAACATTGAAGAGACAGACCGAGATCGCAGACTGGGAAAGTGGCAATACACCACAACCAACACGGAAAAATCCAGCCAAGCAACAAAACAACACAGCAGCAGCAGCTTCTCCTTCCGACAAGACTGTCACCGTAGCATCAGACGAATTATCCACGATTATGCAAGAATTAGAACAAAAAAGAAGGGAAGTAAACAACTTCAAGCTAAGAAAAACTGTAAATGAAGCAAGAGTCGACGCTTTCCAGCCGGAGAAGAAAGAAACACGCTCGTGCTTCAAATGCTTCGGCCAAATCATATAAGCAAAAATTGTAGGACTAAGGACAACCACCTAGAATTAGTACGACAGATAAACGCACAAAGACTAGAAAAACTAGGAAAACCAATCCCTGGAAGAAGCGGCCAAGGCAGCTACAAACAACAAAGAGGAAACCAAAACCAACAACGCATCTACAACCAGGGAACTAGGGATGATTCCCAACTCAACCTAAGCACCTACAAACGCCATAATAACAACAACCACGGAGGTAGCAACGCAAACTTCGTCCAGCCACGCAATTCAACAACCCAGCAGTCAAAAACTAGACGTCAGCTCAAAAAGTAACAGGTTTTTGGAGTTAGCAGGGAGTAGCAGCACGGAAAAAATTCCGATCAATGCAGTAGTACCATAAATCCTGAAATTCCATCATCCACCCCTACCCCCACGCCTAGAGAACAAACTAACGAGTTATTCAACAGCAAGAAAATCCATTCAACAATCAATGCTGCAGGTTTACTCCTTGATCTTTATTCTAAAGTCGACTGGCATCAACAAAAACTTGCATTAAAATACAGGACGCTGACACTACCAAGACTAGCTTCGTATTTCGGTGCTATCCCCGATAAATACGTAGCCCCAGCTTTGAACCTCAACTCGCACCTCACACCAAATTTTTCGGAGCTACTCAACAAAATTAACAAGACCTTCAAGCTAACATGCAACTTAGTCATGTTAACACTATTCGAAGACGGCATCGACTCTACAAATTTCCACTCGGAACTAAATTTATCAAGATCAAACAACCGCATCGTTCTGGAATTAATCGGAGACAACAGGACAGTCGAATTCCGAAACATGTCAGACACCAACGAACGTAAATCACATTTAATTCACTCCGGCGAAGCAATCAAGATTTCTGACAATAACCAGCAAGAATGGTAGCTACGCATTCCTTTAATTCCATCTGTAACATCACCAACAATCTGTCTTATTTATTGGGACAGCACATCAAACCCCAAAGTCATTTCAGAAAAAAAACGGAAAAAAGGAAAACGGAGCAACGAGAAAAATCCGAGCTAGCAAGCAACCCAACGCCATACCAACTCCATCTAGCGGCGGCGATTGATACTACTGGCCTACTTCTAGAACGAGACCCAAGGGACGAAGCAAGCGACAAAGAAGAGCTAATTCACGCTCGAGTCGACTGTATAGGCTACAACTCAAAATCTGCTTACCCAAGACCCCACTTAATTTTTAATTTCGGCAATTTAATTAAAGTAGCACTTTTAGACAGCGGAGTAGGTGTTTCGCTGATCGAATCGTCTACTGCACGAGAATTGTTGAAAAACCCACAAATTAAATGTCACAAAGTCAAAACAGTAGCTCCCGTAAATTTAATAAGTGTCGGTGGAAAAAGGACAATAACAGAAACAATAGTGATTGCTGAAATAAGCAAATGCGGATTTTCCACAAACCAGCAGTTCAGAGTCGTTCCCGATGGCAGTTTTGGGAAAATCCACATTTTATTGGGTTACGATTTTTTGTCTAAACAACCTGAATTGGTTAAGTTAATTGTTCAGACCAAATTTTAGAAATAGGGGATCTCAAATTTAATTTGTCTCCATCACCTTTTGATGCTAGGGAAAATTATGGTCAGAACAAGGAGCTAATTAATTTAGAAAATTATAATGTTACAACTGAGCATATTGCAACGATCAATATTTCTTCAGATGACGAAACAGCAGAAAATCCACGGTCTATTTGGAATCCGACACCTCAACAATATTATGTTGAGATACCCGTTTCTTTGTACAAAGATGTTGTTTTAGCAAACAACAGCGAGACAAAAATTTGTGGCGTTCTCCACCAAGCCTATCCTGAACAGCAAAGTGGCATTTTTTGCCACAATGCAAAGAAATTCCGATCCTTATTGCCAGATGTTTGGTTAATACTAGCCCTACTGGCTTAATTCCGATTATGGCTATTACCACATCTGGGGAGGAATTTCTAAAGGCAGGCCTTTTAGGTCCACGCCATTTTTTCAATTCGCGAGCGAGAAAGGCCATGGCCGCAACATGGATGCCATGACCAAGTTGCATGCCTCAAGAAAATAAAGTGTACTAAAAAAACTATGCGGTCTTGGCGTATAAAAATTCGCAGGCGTAATAATTATATTGTAAATTATTGAACAGAAATATAATTGGGACCATCGTCCTACGTTTTCTTTATTAAAAAAATCCTGAAGTTCGACTATGTAAACAGCGCTAACGGAAGTTTCAACTTACAGTACTCGGAATGATAACATCCACTCGATATTCTTCCGTCACAACGCCTGTTATTACTTCCGAAATCATTATTTTATGTTTTATTACCGTAAAAATAGTTTAAAATTGCTTTATTCCCCCAATATTTACGATCGCTGAAAGCTCACTACCATTTCGTCCTCAGCGGCCATATTGACCGGCTGCCCACAAGCGAACGCGCTCCTGTTAGCGCTAATGGATACGACCTTGACTCGCTTCGCGTGACGTCACGAATGAACGGCCGACGGGTCACGTGCCGCGAACGAACCAATCAGTGCACGCGATAGGGAAGAGTTTGAACAAGGACCGTTGAAACAGCACATCTCATTCGAGGAATACAGGCAGTGACGTTGGAGTTAATGACGTCATTTTTCGCGGGCTAGAAAATTGGGAATCCTCTCTCTCGAACGCGCTCAAGATGGCGGCTGCACGTTGCGTATTTCTGGAGATACGATCGTTTGAACCGAGCACTGTTTTCAGCACACAAACGCAATTTTCACGTCAATTTTGGCGACGATGCCATCAATAACATCGACTTAAGGTAATAAAAATTTGAATTAAATAAACCGAAATAAACCTAGAATATACGTTCCAAAATACCTAATTCAATCGGAGTTAGCCTCCGATGTACGCAATAGGTTTTTTTTTTTTTTAACAGGGCGTAGAACTGAGCGAACGGCATATCGTCATTTGGTCTTTTTTGCAGCGGAATTGCGACGACGATATATCATCGTTCGGACCTAAAAGGGTTAGGCCACTACACAACAGCAGAGATAGAATACAATGACGAAGAGAACAATGACGAGGATCCGGCATCTCCAACAACAAAAGATAATCCCCCTCCCGAAGACTTAACTCAGACAATAGGAAGAGCACACACAAAAGAGACCACGGACAAAAAATCAGCCACTTCCCTATCTAATCCCTTCCTCCAAGGCCCACTCAGACAAAGGGTCAACCCACCCAACACTACCAGCGGACACAACAACCGAACAAAGACCATTTTCAGAAGTCGAATGGAATAGCTTGAAGTTTAAATTCAATTTACCAGATTTAAACGAAGAAGAGCGAATGGAATTTTTGGACATGCTCAAGATGCACCAGGACGCCTTCAGCAAGAATGAATTCGATCTTGGAACATACAAAAACTATGAAGTGAACATCGAAACAGGGTCATCAGCCCCAGTAAGATCGAAAATCTACAGGGTGCCCTTCCATCAACGGCAAATTTTGGACAAATACCTAGAAGAACTAGTCGGCATTGGCGTAATTTAAGAATGCAAATCAGCATGGCTCAGCCCATGCCTTCTCATAAAAAGAAGACCCGAAGGATATAGAGTCGTCGTTGACCTACGCGGCCTGAACGCAGTTACTGAATCCGTATCAGTACCCCTGCCTATCATCAATGAAGCACTCGCAAATCTCAACGGCACCAAATACTTCACCAAGCTACATTTTCGAATGGGATTTTTTCAACTGAAGCTAGCTGAGTCTGCAATGGAAAAGACAGCATTCCAGAGTGCCAACAAGGTGTATTGTTTTTCCAAACTTCCAATGGGTTTGAAAGTACCGCCCGCCCACTTCCGATTCTGCGCCCAGCAGATTTTCGCAGAGATTTTAGGCGCCTACTGTACAATCTACCTTGACGACGTGCTCCTCAGCTCCTCAAATTTCCGAACCCACCTACTACACGTCAGCAAAGCACTCTCACTAGTGGAGAAATCGAAAACGAAACTCAGCCCCGAGAAATCATTTTCGCTGCAAAACAAGTCAAGTTTCTTGGATTTATCGTTAACGAAGATGGAATACAGCCAGACAGAGACAAGATTAAAGCCATGGAACTTTTCCCACAGCCTAAAAAGGAAATACGCAGATTCAAGGAATGTGCGGATTTTTTCGCCGATACATCCCTTCCTTCTCAGCTTACTCAATGGGCCTTACCAAGCTCACCAAGTAGAATGCGAAGTTTATATAGGACAAAAAAGCAGACAACGCTTTCAAGGGACTAAAGAAGGCTATGGTAAACGCAGCAACTCTACGCCACCCAGATTTTTCCAAACCTTTTTACATCGAGGCAGATGGAAGCGACGTAGCCCTCGGCGGCTGCCTCACACAAGTACACGACGGCATCACCTACCCTTTAGCCTACACTTCAAGAACCTTGACACCTGCCGAGAAAAGGAAAGTACTACCGTAAAGGAAATTTTAGCAGCGGTACACGCCTGTGAAACTTTTCGTACCTATCTCCTTGGTAAATCCTTTTTTTTGGCATCGGACCACATGGCCCTGTATTTTTTATACAACAGTAGTGAATTATCTCCTAAACTAGAGAGGATACTAACAAGACTAAGGGAATACGACTTCGAAATCTAACATAGGCCTGGCAAGCTTATACCCGTGAGTGATGCTCTATCGCGAGTAGACATACCAATTTGTGCACTAGACTCACAATTCCCTGACTGGACACGAAGCCACGTCGTAGCAGAGCAGAAAGCAGATGACTATTTTGGGAAAATCTGGCACAGCATCAAGGACAGCGAGCCAGCAAACGTCATAGATGGCAGTAATAAAAGGAACATTTATTACAAGGATTTCGACGGCATGCTATATAGAACATGGCTAAAAGAGCCTTCACAAGGAAGATTAGAAGATATAGCCCAAGTTTGCATCCCAGAAGCTCTAGTAAACTTCTGTATTCGCGACTACCACCCCTCCCCCGCAGCTGGCCACCGAGCAGCCAAACGCACCCTCAAGTTTATTCAACTACACTGTTTTTGGCCCACCACGATCAGGGACATCGATCACTACGTGAAGACATGCCTTATCTGTCAGCAGTATAACCGCCCTAACAAGCCATACAAAGCAACACTCAGAGCCTACAAGCCTCTACAGAGACCAGGAGAGAGTTGGTCTATGGATTTGATAGGAAGATTAAACACCACTCACAAAAATAACGCTTACGTGATGACGCTCGTGGATGATTTCAGTCGCTACGTCATCATTATAGGAATTTCCGACAAACGAGCCGAAACTATAGCTAGGAAGCTATACACCAAGCTTTTCGCACGATTCTCACCCCCCAGAGTGCTCCGCTCTGATCTCGGAGGCGAATTTTGCTCTAAAGTTAGGGCAGAACTATGCAATTTATTCAACGTGAAGCAAATAAACTTCACCCCCTACGCTTCTTGGACAGGAGGAGGCGTAGAGATCTGCAACAACTCGGTAGCAACAACTCGGTACAAACCGTTTTAAGGAAGATAATAGCAGACGATCCACACTCATGGGATGACAACCTACAAGCAGCCTGCATCGCTTTGAATTCTACCCTCCACAACTCTACATTGTTGTCACCCCACCTACTCCACTTCGGCGTCGAATTCAGGATTCCCAGCAGCTTGATCTTCGAACCTGCAAGGAAAATTTACAACAGCGACGACACAGTAGTCAGACTGGAGACAAAACTGTTAAAAGCGTTCGAGGTGGTACGTCAACAAAACGCTATCGCAACTCAACGTCACCAGAATTTCTACAACAAGACTGCACGCCCCTACAGAGTCATGACAGACGATTATTTATTAATTAAATCCTTCGTGAAGATTGAGGAAATATCCAGTAAACTGCAGAAAGTTTGGGTTGGCCCGTACAGACTGGTAGAATTTATCAACCCAGTCATCGTGAGAGCAGTGCACTACCTGGACCCCTTCAAAACCGTCAGAGTACACGTCAATCACTGTCGGCCTTACTTCATGCGAAAAAGAAACCCGATTCAGCCTTTCTCCACGCCCGACGACTTGGATTTGGCAGAACGGAGAATTGAACGAATCCGAACAGGAAATCCGCGATCTGATTTCCAAACTGCATCTCGATCCATCCGACCACGCTGCAGAAATCGATGCACCTTGCCTGCACCCCCAGCAAAAGCTAACCCACCCTCATCATGCTAACCCTCAGCAAGACACCACTCCAACTAAAGGAGCTGAGAATCGAAAGCCTAAGCACCGCAAACCTCACACGTCTGCGACGTTACAAAAACGTTTAAGACTCAGGAGCAAGAATTGGTAGAAAAGCGTAAGTTACGCCCAAACCATGGTTACCTGACCCGTTCCAGCATTAATACTCCAAAAATTAGGTGTAAGCGTAATTTCGACCAAGCATTAGTGTAGGATCAGGAGTTGCTAACCCCCCCTTCTCATACTTGGAGAAACGCCATACAAATGTGAAGTGCGTTCGAACATTCTAAATCACATTGAAATTCACCTAACGCAAATTTTGTTCCGTCATACTATATAATTACGTAGCACATCGTAATAAGCAAGCGAATTGAACCTAATTGGAAAGTTCGTGGCAATACGTGCCTACGATTTGTTGAACCAAATTCGCAACGTCAAAATTAGCAAGACGGGGGGGGGGGGGGGTTGAGGCTTAATGGTCGGAAAATTGGCAAATAACCCCAACCCCAGTCAAAATGCAGGGGTCCGGGTTGCCCACGCACCACACATTACAGAGATGTTATTCAAACCCCTAATCTAAATCTTGTCATACATCTGTACCTCCTGCAAAAATTGAAAAACACCGGACAGGAGGACAGACTTATCGCCCAACTGACGCGCAATGTCATGCGGAAGACGGAACCGACGACGAACACCATCAAGATGGCGACAATCAACAAGTAAGTGCCGGACCGTAAGTGGCCGACGACACCAAGAACATTCAGGAGGGTCAACCCCCCGCAAAAGGAAACAGTGAGTAAGTCGGGTGTGCCCAATTCGCAAACGGGCCAACACAACCTCCTCACGGCGACTGCGGCGACACGCCGAGTGCCACTCCTCGACAGTGCCTTTAATGGCAAGACAGTCGCTACACGTAGCGAGAGAACGTGTTAGGTGTGATGTTGTTAACGTTGGTACAGCAAATACCCTTTCCCCATAACCGGACATCGGAGAAAATAAATAATGAACAAATAAATAAATAACAATTGCGCTCGTAAATTCATCTTGTCGAAAAATAGAGCCATAGAAACTCCAGTTGTCAGCGACGTGTCAGTTTGGCACAAACCTACCTTGACAATGGAGAGAAAAATATACAAATGTGAAGCATGCGGTACAGCTCCGTAGAAATCACTTTTCTTCGTAGAACGATTAATAAGTTGCGAACTTACCGTAAAATTACTTCAGGTGTCAGCATGCATCATTTTATGTATTTATTGATAAAATAGGTTATAAGTATAAGCTCCCCACGATATTGCAATGAAAAGAAAACGTACAAATGTGAAGAGTGCGGGACGAGCAACGCACCTCAGTTCCTTATTGACGATCGTACAACATTTTGGTTGTGCAAATCGTTTTCTGGTTCCGTTCCGACGAATTGTACGAATTGGAATTGTGCACACATGACAAGAATTAATTATTAATTTAACCCTTTAAGGACGGTAGCGGCCTAATGCGCCCGCGCGCTCAAATCCGGCAGTGCCCATTTGCGGCCGTCATGACGTCACCGCCTTCCACGCGTCGTAGTGCCTTGTGTATTGGTCGGAGAGTAGTGACGTCATGCTAGCTTGAAAGCCGCCATTTTCAGCTTTCTGTACATGTGCTCGTTTTTATTATACGCCCATTTTTTCTATTTTTAATCGATTTTCAAAGTTCGGTAAGTTTTCAAAATTGCTGTTCGCTTTTTTTAGTGATTTCTGTGCACGGATTACGCCAGATTTTGCCATGTCAGAGTCGGATGATTCTGAATTTGATGGATTTGATGCCGATGACATTAGTGCTTCTAGAAATCGGGCCGATGCTGCCGCCAATATACTCAATGAAATTACCGATAGTGATATTGAATGCAGTGCAATTTCACGTTCAGATTCTGAAAACGACGATTCAGATGATGAAGGTGGGCCAACTATCGATGCTCGTAATACCAAGTGGACAAATAACTTGTCTAACGTCAAAACCCAAAAATTTGCAAAAATATCTGGGCCAACTCACGATTTAGATTCTTCGAAGGCTACATTTTTAGACTATTTCAACTTGATGTGCAACGACGAACTTATTGATGTAATTGTTAGCCAGTCAAATTTGTATTACACGCAGAATGCGGCTGAAAACGCTCGTGCGCCAGCCGCTCCCATGGCCCCAGTACCCGGCACAAGTACGGCAAGCAATCCCGCTAGCGGCGAAAATACACCTCGGTGATCCAGGACAGCAGCTTGGGTTGACGTTACTGCCTCCGAAATGAAGTGTTTTATTGGCATTCTTATAATTATGGGCATTCACAAACTTCCCCAAATCAAGCTGTATTGGAGTGATGACGAAATGCTTGCTGTGCCAGCCGTGAAAAAAGCTATGACAAGAGATAGATTTTTGTCTATTTTGAAGTATTTGCACGTCAACGACTCGACTAAAGAACCCAAAATAGACGATGCGAATTATGATCGCCTTTACAAGGTTAGGCCTATTTTGAATGCAGCCGACAGTAATTTTTTGAAAAATTACGAACCTCATGGCGAAATCAGTGTAGATGAAGCCATGAAGAAGACCAAGGTTAGGGTAGGATTTATACAATATATGCCTATGAAGCCAGCCAAATGAGGGTTGAAAATTTGGGTGACTACTGCTCCTCAGAATGGTTACGTACATAAAATAAAAGTGTATACTGGAAAAGCCACTGATATGGAATCGGAACATGGACTTGGATACAGCGTTATCATGAAAATGACCTCCCCATTTCTCGGATGTAACCGCACTATTTACTGTGATAACTTTTTCGGTTCAACCCAACTTGCACTCGACCTTCTATAAAAAAAACTCTTACATCTGCGGTACAGTTATACCCAATCGTGTAGGCTACCCACTGAAACATGTGAAACTGAAAAAAAATGAAGTTAATTTCAAGCAATCTGGAAATTTAGTTGCTACTGCTTGGAGAGACAAGAAAGTGGTTCATGTACTTTCGACAAATGCCAATTCTACGATGCAAAATGTTGAGCGAAAAACTAAAGCTGGCGAGAAGGAAACGGTAAGCAAACCGAGTGCTGTCGTTTTGTACAACAAGTACATGGGGGGCGTTGACCTAGCTGATCAGTACCGTAAGTACTACCAGCTTGAACTGAAAACAGTCAAGTGGTGGAGATATGTCTTCCTGTATGTTTTAGACACCATGTTAGTGAACGCATTTATTCTTTATAAGTTGGATTGCCTCAAAAGAAAGAAAAAGTTTGCTACCCAACTCCAATTTCGAGTGGGGTTGAGCAAATTGCTTATCGGCGAAGGGTGCCGTAAAGTTTCGATTCTGTCTCATCATAAACGATCGGCTTCATGTGTTTTGAGCCCAGAAAGAGCCCCTAGTCACAAACTTGTGAAGTTAGAAGGCCGAAAACGCACTTGTGTCAATTGCAGCAAAACTGGAAAAAAAAAGAGCAGATGGCAAACGATTATCTGAGAGCAACCACGGTTGTGCTACGTGCAATGTAAACTTGTGCCGTAGTGGTTGCTTTGAGCAATTCCACGCATCAATCTTGTGACTACAACGAAGAGCTGATGATGTTGACGGCTCATTGGAGGTAGGAATGTTATTGTTACTTACCTTATTGGTTTTTTTAATAAAACATTGTTTTATTACAGCCATATTTCGTTAGCCTGACTAGGCCTATGCACCTGCTGTACAGTGCAGTGCGCCAAAGCGTTAGGCCTACAGCTAGCTGCTTTTTGGTTTGTTTACATCGCGTTACGTTTTATTTTTTTCCCAGGTTCCTGTAACTGTTTAAAAAAAAAAAAAAAGAATGCTTTTAGAGTATATCCAGCCTACTTTAGCATTTGAAAATTAACCTGTACTGAACAAACAAACAAAATTCCTGCATAGAAACTTTTGTAAATTTGTTTTTTTTTTCAAGTTTTTTTTTTATTTCAAAGTTTACGAAATTTTTACAGTTTACTGAGCAATGATTCCTGAAAACAATTTATGCAGCATTGACGGTAGTGCATTTTTGAGCATTTTGGTGTTTGATCTGTAGTGATAACTCGAACAGAAGCTAGGTTACCAAATTTTTAGTGAAACACTGTTTTTCACCATACGTTTTTTACATGTTTACATTGCGTTACATTTTATTTTTTTACCACGTTACTATAAGTCGATTTTTTACTTTCAAGGTGCCAAAGTGGGCTGCATATATAACAAAAGCATTCGTTTTTTTTTTAAACCTATAGTTAAACAAAAAAAAATTCCTGCATATAAACTTTTGAATTTTTTTTTTGAAATTTTTTCTTTAATTTCAAAGTTTACGAATTTTTTACAGTTTACTGGGCAGTGATTCCTGCAACCAACTTAGATAGCATTGTAGGCAGTGAAATTCTGAAAATTTTGCTGTTTGATTTGTCGTGATATCTCAAATAGAAGCCGAGTTATCAAATTTGTAGTGAAACACTGTTTTTCACTAAAAATTTTTAAGATTTTGTCCGTCCTGGGCAATAGCAGAGTAAGGGTGAGTGCAGTCCTTAAAGGGTTAAGTAAAATTGCAAATGATGCATGATTCAAAGTTACGTTAGTAGGCTACCAATTGGCATAGAACAACGTACACGGCTCCGTCAAGCAAATTTACGAACAGTTAGCATAAGATATTTATGTCTAAGAATTATAGAATTGCTTTAAGAATTAAGATTCACGTAAATATTTAGGAATTCAGTACTAATGAGAACCCTAACTGTTCAGCTAATCCAAAAAGCACGTTAGCCAATTCACAATGCGAAATTCCAAGTTCGGACAATGGCGGACAAAGAACTTACCTACTCAGTCACACTTACCAACGAAAATCGTACCTTAAAACGTAAAAATAATTCACAAAAACCATGTACAATTAACCTTGGTACCCTTAGGAAGCCATACATGCAAAAATTATGTACGGCTGGCACCTAGAAATTACTATTACAGTACGAAAAAGACAGAGTCCCATCACGTTGCACGTTCTAACGCAAGCATGAAAAAAAAAAAGGTCAATCGAGGTAACTTAGTAAAGGCCATCTAGGAGCGTTGGCCACGGTAGCCTATATTTACCACAGCTACCTGTATAAGCCATGATCGTCTATATCAAGCATGACCACCTAAAAAAAAATCGTAAATGTCGGAATATCCTAAGGAACACGGCATCCTAAGCAAAGAAGTCTTATCGAATTTTCATCTGGCGCGCCAAACGGAAATTCGGAATGCGACGTAGTCTAAATAGGAAAACAGGGAGACGAAACAAATGCGTACTTAACCCAAACTAATTTATTGGCAAAACAAGGATTAAAACGAATATACGGGGCCTCCCCTTTCTCCCCCCCCCCCCCCTCCCACCACTATCGCAGGACCCAAACACGCCCTGACCTCAGGCGACTGACGGGAAGGGTCAAGGGAACAACCAGAGGCCAAACATCGGTGACGTCGGCCTCGGGTTCCTGCGGGTTCCTGCGGGTTCCTGCGGCAGCCCCTCCACCTCACAAAGAGCAGGAAACACTTCTTCAACTAGGGGCACCGCCTCCTCTCCAACTAGGGGCACCACCTCCTCTTCAGCTAGGGCCACCACCTCTTCTTCAACCAGGGGCATCACCTCCCCTCGCCCGGCCGCTACGGTAGGTCCGGGGTTCAGCCAGACGGCGTTGTCAACTAGCCGACTGACGACACCCCGAACCTCATGTCAATCCTGGCTGGCAACGATCTCCGGGCCGGGCGGATCCGGAGAGGCAGGAGAATCCTGAAAAATTAAATAAAATAACAAGTTGAATCAATTATGCCTAACAGTTATCACAAAACTTAAACAAATCTAGAAATTAAGGAATAATTTTCACATGAAAATTCCCCACCCCCATTTTTTTCCTTCTCTCTCTCTCTTCTCCCCCCCCACCAAATATTGCGTCACACGAAAAAAAAAAAAGATTTTTATTAAGAAATTTAAGAATCAAACCAACCTTTCGATTTTTCCCCTATTGATATGAATTCTCCCCAATTTCGAAATAAGATAAAGAACGTTAAAGTGGCGATAACCAACATCAGTAAATCAAAGTATTAAAACTGCTGAGAAGCTCCAACCAGTAAAATTAATTTTACTAAAAAGGCCTAAGCAACCAGACGTAAATTGTTCCAGGGGGGGCCGCGGGACCAATCGGCAGACAGCAGTCCGAAAAAAAAATCTATAGACAGCAGTCCGAAAAAAAAATCTATAGACAGCAGTCCGAATATCCACCCCACACCATCTTTCCCAATTGTATTCCGCCTTCCTAATTCTCCCCCCCCCCCCCAACTCTCAAGAAATAACAAAAGTTAAGCAAATCAGTCTCTAGTAAACGGGAAAAAAAAGACATAAGGCAAAACGTAATTCGAACAATTAAGAATTAACTTTCAGGTCAAAACGACCCACAACAATGAAAAGTTGTTATATAGTTAAGGTATGCACATTCCGCATCAAGTTAGTAAGGAAATAGAACCTAAAAAGCACTTTAAAGAAATTGATTTGCTTAATAAGCTCGATAATTACTAACACTCAACGTAGTATAACAAAAACTTTAATAAAAGCAACTACGTTCGTTCAACAAAGAAATGAAACGTGGCCACCAACTTCGGCGGCCACAGAACTCTTAGTCGCAACGATCGGAAAAATTTCTGTACGAATTACGTTAATTAAGTATCACATTCCCTTAGGATTATTTCACAAATCACTGCAAAAAACGTACTAGTAACTTAAGGGTTGAACGGAAATCACAGTTGCTAACTTGTATAGGCCTAGAAAATTTTCTATGCCATTTTGGAACAAAGAAGGATTTCCGATCGCCAAGCCAAAAAGCACCCAAAAAACTGCAGATTTTCCCAAACAATCGTGAAAATTAAATAAATTCAAACAAACCAAGTTAATCAACTTACGAAGTATTCCATCCGGAGCAGGGGACAGTCGGGATCCACCCCGACACCATTCGGGAAAGCTAATTGGCATCTTCGACAACGGCGGTTGTGTTGGGGAGCTTCCATCTTACTGAGTTCTTCAATCCAAATGTCCAAATGACCGAAATCCAGGAAGCTGGAAAAATAAGATATCGCTCTCCCCACACCCCCCAGGCACATTCCTCCCTCGCATTGCGTAACATTAAGGGAACAGAGGCACTGTCCAGCCACTCCTAAAAACTTAGGTAATCAAAAAATTAATTTTGGACATAAAAATTTAAGTCCACGAAATTGTGTATAAGACACCACAGAATCCGACAAACAATTGGTAACCGTTTCTCAAACCTCAGTCTACGTAACCACAAAATTATTTGAGTAAGGGATGATTTTAATTAAGTAAATCAATTACCAGCAATCCAATTAAGGCGAGCGACAAAAACTGCGCTGGGACAGTGGATTCCTAGCAGGTACCTTTTAACAACGAAATCGTTCGTCTTCTCGTCACGAGATGGCGCCACGAGCAAACGAAGCTCAGACGAAGCACAAAAGCGAAACGAAAGCGAAACCAATTTCACAAAGCCATCAGCAGGGCTAGGAAACATGAAAAACTCACAAATAAACTAACAAAGTGCAGAGACGCACCCGATGCAACAACAAAATGAAAAATGGGTTAACAAAAATGTTTATTTCAGAGAAACGTTACAATTACGCATATAAAATCACAAATCAGCCGAAACAGGTTACACCCCAAATTTTTTCCTATTGTTTCAGGACGACAACGTATAACAACCAGACGACTTATAACACGCAGACGACTTATAACAAGCACGGCGACTTATAACAAGCACGACGACTTATAACAAGCACGACGACTTATAACAAGCAAGGAGACCTTCTCTAAAGAAAGATGATATTCCGCAAACATGCTGAATTCTACAGAAAGATGAATCTTCCGCAGACAAGCGAAACTTCAACGAAATAAGTACCAGCAAACTAAATTCAACACCCCGAGAATGAGAGAAATAAGTTGTGTATTTTACTCCTGATTCTCCCAGTGAAATAAATTTAAGAGACAGGAGCCGCACGGTAAATATTAAGACACGACACATAGTTAAGGAAAACAAAAAATTGTAACACAGTCGAAATTTTATTAACCGATATTGTCACATAGGTCAGATACTCGAAAAAAAAATATTGAATTATTACTACGAAATTGAACATCGTACAGTGTTGCATATGAAAATGTCTGACATGTACCATCACAGTAAGTACTAAATAATACAGTACTAGCACTCAACCCCCCCCCCCCCCAAACAAAACCAAAAAAAATTTTCAGGAATTTTTTTTGGTTTTGCATGAGAACTCATCAAAGAACTTCGAAAATTCTTACCCATAGGTTCATCGACCAACAACTAGGCCCACTTAACCCTTTCCCACTCATGCATCTGACCAGGTTTAGTGCTTCTCCTCCTCAGCAGGATTTGACTGAGATTTTTTTCTTAAGGGGCAGCTACTGGAGCAGTTAAGCCTACCACACCACAATAAAGCAAGCATATTGTGGTGTGGTAGGCCTATATTGTTAGGCCTAATTCATCTCTACTAGCTAGCTTTGTTAGTAATAAAAAAAAGTTTGGATCGTGTGTGGTGCACTGCAAAAATTTCCAGTTTTGCAATTTTTTTGTAACAGTAATCGTAGCCAAACGAGATCCCAACATATGCAGTTTATATTGCCAGCCAAGCATTCAAGTTTTATTTTCCATTTCAGCAGGAGCCTATAGGAGCCTCTTTGATGAGTTCGCATGCAAAACCAAAAAAAATTCCTGAAATTTTTTTCTTTTTTTTTCGGGG
>JAHWFP010219309.1:78483-95761 GCA_023313725.1 Lithobius niger
AACGAAACCAAAGGGGGGGGGACGAAACCAATACACAAACCTGCATAATTGCGTCATCCCTTCCAAAATAGCTGAAAGATTATAAAACTGATAAACATTAGGTCTTTGGATTGATAGCTGTCGAACTTTTGAAGAACGGGTCGTAATCGAGTGATCAAATAATAATTACGTGCAAAATTGTCATACCGCGATTTTTACAACTCCTTCGCAAAATAAAAATTCGTCTTCAAGCCAATAATCTGTAGTACTAATTTAGGTTGTGGAGATGTTTATGCCGATGTAATTGTAAGCTTTTATTTCAATTGCGCCGCTATCGTGTCATCGCGAACATTTGCGTTGACGAGTTGGCCTAAAACGGTTGATTTATACAGTAAACTAGCCGAATAAAAAGTATCCGTAATGAACAGAAATCAATTTGAAGATGAACGTACTGGGAGATCGTGGAATGGTCCAATGTTATCCAAAAATAGAAAAATAGTCGACCGCGTGTCAAATTTTTCCTACGTACGGTCCCGTTTCGGTTCATAACCGCCGCCATTACGCAGCGGTTGTTTTTCTATTAGGCCTATCCGTGCACCACGATCATCGTTGTGGGATTTTGAGGGCTAATATCTTCCCGATGACAAAGGCATTTCGGCCAAATTGATGTCCGATTCCTTTTTTTTTTATCTGCCACCGCACATAATCTGTGTGAAAACGAAGTATTAGCTTCGAATTTGACATCGCCATAGCTCTACAAATCGTTATCGGACGCTTGGCAGCCAGCTCAAGGTCACAGCGCTTCCTCTTTCCAGAGGCCTTTCCCACTACCTTGAGCGGGCTAGGCAGCGAAGCTTCTCACGAAACGAGCAGTTTCATTGGTTGCCCGTGTTTGATCACGTATAACAACGATTGTCATTGGCTAAAAGACCAGTCAGCTGCTGTAGCAAGTGTTCCGATCTGTCGGCAACCACGTCCACAAGCTTTCAGCCGCGTTTTTAAACCTATTCCAAGCCATTCCACGTGCTCCAAACGAACTCGAAGCATGCCGGCCGTTTGCGGGCTTATTGAGGAGAAACGGTCGCGTTTTTTGCGGCCGGCCGCGGCCGGATTGAGTGAGAAAGGGTTAACAATCATTACACCACATTAGTAAAATAGGATTCCGAATATGTATTCGAAAACCGAGGATTATTATGCAAGATTTTTACTCAAGGAAAACTTAAAATATACTATGAACTTAAGGGAATTCATAGAGCAACCTGAGACGTTTTTCCTTGCATCTTAGTGGGAAGTTTACTCAAGTAATCGCCGGTAAGTAGAATCATATTACGGAATAAGTTAATCAAAGTACTAAATTAAAATTAAAACTTCAAGGAGATATATCATTACCCCAAGAAAGGTGTAGCCGACCTTATTTCAGAAAGGGCGTTGTAATTATTTTAAGAATTAGCACTTTCCGATATAAAATATCGGTATCGGTAACTAACGTTACACAACCGATACGTCTTACCAATATAACATTAACTTATTAACTGCAACAGTCTTACAACGTCCATTTCTTATTATCAGAATAACATTAGCTTTAGCTTAGCAGACGACATTCAGTGCCCTTGGCCTCTGCCTCATGCACCTGTAATAGCTACCACATGTGGCCCTATCCAGATACTCAGTAGACATCAGTGGTCCGGCTCCAGAGCCAATTAGCTCTCCCTGCTACCGCAGCATCCAATTGCACATCTTCAGCAATACAAAAGACCAGGATACAGGCCCCCTTTATAAAAGACCTCCCTGGCCTTTTTCACTCTCTCACCCGACGATTTTGGACCTAAAAAGCCACCCGTCTCTGAGCCGACCGCCCCAGGATTCCCAGCCGGAATTATTCTGAGTTAAGTAATTTTTACGATCGGACTTAGCCGAATTTTGAAGGAGCTTCCCTCCTTTAGAGCCTAAGTCCGGTTCAGAGTTGAGAAAGGGCGCATGTCTTATAAGAGCCCCTTTCTCTTATTTCCCCTTGGTCCGATTATTTCAGGAGTGCTTTAAATTAATATTACGAAGTTTAACTGATTTAAAAGGAGGGATAACCCTAACCATAAATAACTGAATAAATAGCTTTTGGATCATAGAACTTGTGTGGACTCCCTTACTTTGCTCATTTATTGCTTATTGTGCTGTTGTTAAATTATTAGCATTTGTGCCGACGGTACGATTATTATTATCGTACCACTGTGTCTCCGTAAGATCTTACAATAGAAGATATTACGAGAGATTTACACCTAAAAACCGGCTTTTATTTCTTATTTATGTTGAACACAGGTTCTTCTAAATAATCAAAATGGTTTAATCGTAGAGCTTAGACATCTTTTGGGTTGTGTATCAGGTTAACCATTGAGGTAGTTTGATCTTTGGCAGTGGCTTTTGAAACATAACTTGTGACTATTTTACTAATGTAAGGTGCATTGTGTAGGTGCATTGTTGTCCGGTGACTCAAAAACAACTTTTGTATTCGAAATTTTTGTAGTGTATGAACTTTTAACTTATTCAAATCCGATTTTATTGTAAATCGTCGTATACTTTAATTTAAAAGCTTTCAAAGAATATTTTTGTAAAATATAGTGTTCAAATGTCGTGTAAAGTTAATTATGTCTTATTAAAAAAACCAAGCGTTGTTTTAAACGACAGTTTGACTTCGTGTAGATTTAATTGTATGAGTAAATAATCAAAACTAACTCCAAGCCTGCAATTAAACACCCACCGTGATGGCAGCGAACCATTAGATAGGTAGTATTTTAAACTTAGATGGATATGGGCGCTCCCCTCCTAACCGTGCAGTAGCCACTGCAGTGCTGTATTCTCTGTAAAAGTAAAAACAGACACTCTGAATACTACTTAAGAATTCGCCAGAACACCAGATGTCGGTGCTCACCTGAAAGGCACCTAAAGTGACAGGTAGCGCCGCTACAGCAACCCTCCCTTCACAAGCCGTGAAGCAGCAGGCACGTCTTCGGAAGGCAGATGTTTCTTTAAACCCCTGGAGAAATCAACCCGTGAAAAGGAAACGATGCTCCCAGAGTGAAAATCCACTGGACTTCACAAGTGACTGTGCCCGAATTTCTACTGGAAGTGACCCCACGTTTTGGATCCGATCTTCGATGGGTGATTGGAAATGACAGACCGCACAGCGATTGTGCAGAAAATTCAGGTTAGTGCACATGGGTATAGTCCGGTTGCCAGGCCGAGTGTTTATTTTAAGTATCCACCTGAGTGCTTAGGTAATATAAGAATGTATTTTATGTGTCCCTGACTGGATTGGGTTATAAAAGAAGTGTTTAAGTACTCGCTCTTTTTAACTTTTAGGAGAGTTATTTTGCAGCTGCAATTTTTTCTTTAAAATTTGAACTAACCTAACTTTCAACATGGAAGATTTAGAAGCGATAATCGATCACATTCATTACAAAAACTTAAAGAAAGCTTATTTGAATTTGGGTTTAACAGTATGTAAAACCAGAGACGAATCCGTAGATGTTATTAAAATGGCGTTTAACGATGACAAACTCACGTTGGATGAGCTGTCAAACGAACTGCTCAGTGCCATAGAAAAACGCGATTCAGCCATTTTGGCCAAAAAAGAGATCGCTCTCAAGGAGAACGAACAATTTCTTAAAGCCGAACAGTTAAAACTAGAAGCTTTAAAGTTAGAAGAGGCTCTAAAGCTAGAGCATATGCCTCCCGTGAGGCCGATAAAATTCGTGCCCATGAATTAATTGTCCGTGATACAACCGCCCAGGCTAGCGATGCAGCTACGGCGCTTGCAATTAAAAAACTCGAACATGAGTTAGAACTAGCTAACCGACATATTGAATTAGCTAAGTTAAGAAGTGTAAATGGTAACGATGGTACCAATCCAGTCCAGGTTTTGCCAAATGTAAACACAGGTCCACGGCCCGGAAAAATGGCCGACGCCGTTAGATTATTAAATAATTGGGGTCCGAAATCGGAAATCAATTCGTATTTGAAAATCTTTGAACGCACAATGGAAACTCAACGTATTCCAAAGAGTGAATGGGTAGTAGGTTTACAACCTTTGTTAGGCTAAATTTTAGTAAAGGTGTGCGATCAAATGAGCACAGTTAACATGCATGATTACGATCGGGTTAAGTTAATATTACTAGAAAGGTTCGTACAGACCAATCTGCATTTCGCAGTCTTGACAAAGAACAAGATCAATTATTTCACGAGCACGCATTTGAGCTCGAGATGTTGTTTTCCTAATGGTTGTCTCTCGCCGGTGTTAATGGCGATTTCCACAAGTTGTCTAATTTAATTTTATTAGAGCAATTTTATAAGTCATGCCCAGTGGGCCTGAGAAAATGGTTGCCGAACCAGATTAAACCTGGGACGCTACAGAAAGCAGCCAAACTGTGTGATGACTACACCACATGCAACAAACAGATCTCTGTAGATTTGCCGTCAAAACTGGCAAAGTGCAAACTGGCGCACAACCAGCCTGTAACGGCGGATGCTACGACGGCTGAGGTGCTTGTAACATCCCCGACATCAGGCAGACTTCGGTCTTGTTAAAAATAATACTTTCAGTGATTTGTTGGTTTATCAAAGCACAGTCATGGCTACGGGCCCTATGTAGGGAACGGAGCGAAAATATCCTATCAATTTAAATAGGCTAACAAGTACTATTTTATACGGTATGCGCTGCCACCAGGTGGAGTGACATTAATTGCAGCAAAATCCTGAGTTAAGAATAAAAAGGGGTTTACGTAATATTTTAACTCTATAATTAATAACTGTAAAAACAACTGACGTTTAAAACGCTTGGTTTTATTTATAGACAGTAAGAATAAAAAGACACTTCACATTTTATCACGTTTTTACAACTGAAAGCTTCTGAAAATAAAGCAACGAATTTACATTAATAAATTCAACAAACGAACTTTGGCATTTAAGAAAACAGTTACCTTTCACATCAAGAAAGTTCACTCAGGTATGTTTCAACCTCGTAATATAAAAAGCAGCCGCAAGTTACAATTAGGCCTACAGTATGTTGTTTGCGCAGAAACTCAACTAAACTTTCAGTTAAATCTAAACTAGATCGGCTCAAGAGTGGCACTAGCAATTTAATAGGGATCGACCGATACAGGTTTTTGCCGATCCGATCCGATGCCAATAACTGTCATTCCAATCCGATGCCGATCCGATATCGATATTTAATATTTTTAACCAAGCAAAATTTATGAACCTAATAAGAACTAAAAAATACAATGTTATCCTTGTTACTTCATATAATTGAAAATAAGTTATAATTATCATATTTTTACACTTTTATTGCAATGAGTTACAAAATGTTATTATTATTACACACAATGGTTCTATGTGGGTAAAATTTACCACTGCTTATCCCGTCCAGTTCCTTGTAACTTTTGGCACCTTCTCATACCAGGATCACAAGTAAAAATATGAACATGTGGACCATATTTAAAGTTAAATGCCAAAAAAAATAGAAAAAACCCATTTATCAGCACTGTAGTACAATGAATTTAACGCAGATTAAAATTCTTCATTACAAACGATTTAAAATTTCTGATGTTAAGTATGAGTATCCTACTTTTGTACTAACTGCATATGCACACTTACATGAGATAAAAAACGAAAATCGGAAATTATAAAACTAATCTTTACAGGGGCTGGTCAGGCCTTTTAAATTTCAAATCAACTGTCTAGTTTCCAGGCTCTGCTCCTCAAACCCCCATCCGTAAAAAAAAATCCTAGTAATTAAAATTATTGTCTAGCAAAAAATTAATTACGAACGAATGACAAATTAATGCTGGACATTGGAAAAAATATTCTTTTGCTTACTTTACTTGTCCCCCTCCCCAAACTCACGTCTAACTAAAATAGACCTCCGCTTAGGAAAACTCGATTTAAAATCACCGTAGCCCATCTGGCCAACTACCCAGCACGAAACAAAACTTGGGTGTTTGCTTTACCAATCCAAGGCTTTACCATCCACTCTTGAATTTCTTACGAATAAACCTTTTTGCTGCAATATCTTTAATTGGTAATTCATATATTTCATTCAGATCCACTTGAAACTAGTTTTAAATAGATCATAGTTGCTCGGATAAACTGACTACGTCGAAGAAACCGGTTGTTTACAAAATGCTCTTTAAAAGTTGACACCCGAAAGGTGCACCTACTACCAGTAAAATGGAGGATACAGCTTGAATAATTTTAACAGTAGTAAAAACACAGGATTCGAGTAAATACTTGGATATTGTTATACTATACTAGTAATAAAGTATTTTTAAAAAGTAATAATTTTAAATTTGATAAGACGATTTTTTTTTAAATGGCCTAATGTGCATTACTTTTTCCCGGTTGTCCGCGCACTGAGCACCCTGCCGATACCAGCTAAGACAAAAGACAACACACTCCGTAGCAAATAATTAAAACGTTTCTCGTTACCGCATTTTTTATGGATTTGTATTTCTAAAAATAACTTACAATTTTGACATAATATATTTTTAAAACCTTTTAAAAATCACAACCCGCTTATGCACTGTCCAGGATTACTGACTGGCATGTTTTCTGTTGGCCCTTGTGACTCAGCTCCACAACAAAGAAATCTTGCAAGGATCGGAAGTAACGCTACTAATGCTTCTACCACCATCGATTTCTTTAACTAACAAAAGGTAAACGAGATCGCAAATATAAGTTTATGTACTTTAACGTTAAATATTTAATAAAAGTAACTAAGATACACAATGTTTAGAATTAACCAAATTTTGGGTGGTTTTGGCACGTGCTCCGGTAGGACCAGCTGGTGCTTGCTTCCCGTCGATCGCTAGACGATTTAAACGCAATGCACTAGACATTAGTATTAATTAGTATTTACAAGAATTTATAAATTGTTGGTATTGAGAGGTGACAAGCCTTTGCTAGTTAATCTGTTAAACCGAAGCAATTTACAAAACTGAAACTCGGGTTTGGCAGTGAAGTTGACATCGGTATCGGACACATAAACCGATCCGATTCCGATCCGATTATCGGATGAAAAATATCGGCCGATGCCGATACCGATTCGATCCGATCCGATGATCGGTCGATCCCTACAATTTAAGCAGGACTTCAAGTTAACTTCCAGTTAAATCTGAACTAGATCGGCTCAAAGGGAGCACTAGCAATTTAAGCAGGACTTTCACTTAAATTAAATTAATTAAAATAAGTAAGATAGACTTGGTTGTTAGGAAGGGAACCACCCTGACGTTTATGATTAACTAAGTTAAGAAACTGCCGATGTACGAAGTTAAGTCATAAAAATTCAAGCTAGAGGTTAATTTAAATTTGAACTAGTAATTTAGGTTTAGGGGCCTAAGTAAAACTTTCAACTATAAACTACGCGAAATTACGAACCACAACCATCTACCCGACATGGCAACAATCGGACGGCATCGTCTCCACTCCCGATCGGCGTGACCACCTCCTAGCTTGAGATTTGTGAGCTGTGCTCACCCGAGCAGCGCTCAGGGCTGTGCTGTGGATGCTTTGAGCTTGGGGGGGGGGTTATGCTAGCATGCAAACCGGAAGGAGGAGGAAAGCGCCTCCCTGTAGGAGAGCTACTACATGGGGGACTGTAGAGGTGGAGAACAATGGGAGAGGGAGGGACAGTGTCAGCTGGCAGTCAGGCAAGGGAACAAAGGGGCTTTTGAATACTCTCTGTGATTGGAGGAGGGCAGAAACTTTCGGAAATACTGACTGCTGGTTGGTGGGGCAGGTTGACTGTGCAAGCAGCAAAGGGTTTGCTGACTTTGGGACTGGGGCTTGGGGAATAACGGCCAGTTTGTGTTTAACACAAAGGAACATTGGGAAAAGGGCTATTTACAAGTGGAAATAAAATAATATGGATTTCAAGAGTCGTAGAGATGCTCATACAGTGAATAAATCACTGAGGCTAAATTAAACAAGCAATGAAAACTGCGATGTTATGCATCACATACTGGAGGGGGGGGAGGAAACGAAGTGTTTTGCACAGAATACTTGTTTTTGGATATGGAAAACAGATCTTTATACTGGATGACTTTAATAGAAGGATGGGCAAGATAGTATTACATTGGGAATTGTTGGGTGGTCACCCTCGGCGATTTTTCGTAGTACTAGTTACAAACAAACAACAAAAAAGTGGCGTCCGGAAAAATTGTCACTAAAATATCTTTTGAATGTCGAGCACGTGGTTGGGATCAGGGGGGCAAGAGTAAATGTCAAAAGATTAAATAATTTATTCAGTGAAAAATACTAAAACGTATTTAAAATTGGGGCATTAACTTTGCAGGGGCAGGACTTAGTTAACCTGGAAGTGGGAAATTTTTCATATAATTGTGCGCGCTACAAACCAAATATCACATTTGACAAGTTTACATCCTATTTATGAGGTTAAATACCTTTACAAAGGAAGCCCCTCCTATTCCACAACTAATCTAAACTGTGTCGGCTTTATGCCTATAAAAATGGAAAAGAAACAATTACATTTATACAAATGATTTGGAGTTACGGTGACCGGAAATGTGTGCGTCGCGGCACAGTTTGGTGACTTTTTCTTAGGCTTGTAGCTGAAGAACCAGAAGGAAATTTTAAGTTCTGTTTTCTGTTTTAGGTCGGACAAGTCAAGGGCGGGGGGCTCCATTACTTGGAGAAAAAAAATTAGAGTTTGTGAAAACGAGGTTTCCCGGAGGTTTTTTGGACGACTGGAGTCCCGGTATCCTCTCCAAAAGGGTTTTGGCCAAAAAGCCCTTGCAGGCCCCCACGCAGAGGATTCCACTTGGGGTTCCTGGCAAACGCAAAATGGAAGCTAAAACAGAAAAGGTCAGTGCACACAAGACATGCCACTATCAAGACTGCCAAGCCATGTAAAGTAATTCAAGAACAACACGAGTTAAGCATTACGTCGGCTTTTATCAGGCCAATGAGATGGTATCTTATCCCCGGATCAACAAAAAAAATTTTAAAACACTTTTTACAAAAATAAACTCCGTTTTGTTTTTTTGGGGGACCAACGTTTTTGTGGTTTAGAAAATTTTGTGTAAAATAAAAGTTACAAAGTTAAAAGAAACACTATTTTTGCAACCATTAGCTAAATGCTGTCCGCGCTGCTTCGGGCAGGAAAATCGTACAAGCATTCAGAAAATGAGGCAAAAGACATTAAAAAAAATTGGAAAAACACTAGGTTTGACCGAATGTACAAGGTTAATTTTTTTGTACGAATTAACAGATAAATGAGGCCATCTATTGCTCTGGTAATATGCTCCATATCTGGTCTGCCTCTGCTCAAGTCAAGCCTTTTTTTTTTATCCCGGAAGGCTACGAAAAAAAACCCGCCAGACGCGTTACAATAAACCTAGACTGCGTTAGTTGTTAGAAAAATGGACACAATTTGGAGACGCATAAAATGACCAGCTCTATTCACTGTCAAAACATACCACTAGAATGGTTTGAGGTTACCAGACAACTTGGTTTACAAGAGAATTTTAAACACCGAAGGGTTTTGAGGTAGGACCCATAACTTAAGACATAATAATACAACGCTTGGAGGTTTTGTGGATAAAAACCAACAACCTTTTAACGACAGTGCTAACCTTTTTCGCAGAGGGGTAGACAGACGGATGTTTTTGAAGAAAGCCATTTCGTAGAAAAATTAAAGAAGAGCCAACCGGGGACAGATTGCAGCTCTCGTGAAATACTCCTAATGAATATTTGTTATGTGTCGTTAAAATCTCTGTTAATATCCTTACAAACAGGAAGGCATTGATAATAACAGGGAGAATAAAATCATTGGTACTTAAAATTTAGGTGAGAGGTTTCGAAAAGGGAAAAGCTGAAATTTCCTTTGGTAGTGGTTGCACTTTCAACATACCACACAAAAAAAAATTAAATAAAAATGTTTCGAAATTAAATAAATGGTTCTCAGCAGAATTTTACACTGAAAACGAAGTATTTAATAATACAATTTAAACAAAATACCGACTCAAATTGTCAGCGTTCAAGTGATACTTTCCAGGTTTGTATACCTACACAGTCATTGAGGTTTTAAGACAATAAACACAATTTTGATGTTTAGGTTAGGTGTTTACAGATGTAGCCACCTTTGTAGCGGCATACAACTATTATAGTTTAAAAAGAATTTGAAAGGGAAACTAGTTTGTAAGTTTTCTGGTTTTTAGTGTAGCAAAAAAACTCAACATGAAGAAAATTTGCACACTACTAGAGTTAAGCTGGGTGGCTTGCACCTGTACATGCACAAAAAAACTGTTTTAGGGAAAAAAAACTACGCAAGTTTTAGTTGTTCAGTTGAGAGACCTATTCAGAGGTTTTACCTACTCTTATACTGACAAAACTACGTTTTAACTTTAGGTTAGAAGTGTACCTCCGTTTTAACGAGAAACTTTTATTTCAGTTAAATGAGTCATAATTGTGGTGATCAGTCACAAAAATTCCATCCCTTTACATGAGAAGAGTTTAACACTAAAGCATCGGATCTTAATTTAAAAAGGGGATCTGGGAAAACTATATTTAAGTTTTAAACACTGAAACACTAAATTAAATTCAGGCAGGTTTATTTTACCGAAATCAAAGTCTACGGAAACATGTTTGTTTTACTTCCGTTTAACTCTACCCGTTGGCTTGTTTGTTCTTTCACGAGGTGGAGTTACTTCGTTTGGCTCGTCTCTGTTTATCGCTTTACCCCCATGATAAGGAGGGCCCGTGCCACTAGCGTTCTGCTTGGCTGGGTCCGTTAATCGGTTTGTCCCACCTACGCTACTGAGGGCGTCGTTAAACGATCTACTGCCATTAGACAAGTGTGAGGGAAAGCGAACGCATTTTGTTTCGTTCTGTCAGCTGCGCTGCGGTCATAGGGTTTGCTTAAGTTAGCTAATCGTTCCAGCGCCAAGCAAGATTGGAAACTCACTTGCAGCTGGAGAAACTGCGTCGACAGTTTTAAAGATTAAGTCTGGGCCAGTTAGCGGCTGCATTACAGCTAACTACGTTTATTGTACTAGCACATTCATTACGGAAATGTTGGGGGGAATTACAAACGAAGCAGCGCCTAATTCTGTTATTAGGGTTAGTTCTTACGCTATTATTATCGCCAAGGGCATCACCAGTGAAATCACTCTTACTCTCTGCAATACTGTGGGTTCTGTTGCCCCAACGATGGTTGGAAGTTGCTTTAGAAGCATTACCTGTGGAACCAGTACTGGACTGGGTTTTCACTACACGTGAAGTTGCGTCAACAGTAATTTGCTTGTTGCGGGTGGTGTATTCATCACACAATTTTGCCGCTTTGGCCAAGGTGCCAGTCCGGACCTGGTCGGGCAACCACTTGCGCAAGGGAACAGGGCAAGATTTCACGAATTGCTCTAAAAGCATTAGGTTAACTAGGTTGTTAAACTCCCCATTAACTTTGGCCAAAGAAAGCCATCGAGAAAATAAAGTTTCTAATTCAAAACTAAAATCCTGATACAATTGATACAAATTGTAGAGAACGAAACGCAGTTTGAACCGATTCTTTAGTTTGGACAAACCTGTCAAGCAGTTTAAGTTTGACAACATCGTAATCTTGCATTTCGGCTTCCGTTAATTGGTCACATACTTTGATTAAAACTTCTCCCATGACGGGCAATAAACCTGTAATCCATTGGTTTCTTGGAATATTTTGGGTTACCATAGTTCTTTAAAATATTTAAAAAAAAACTATTAATCTCCGTTTTAGGAGTCCACCTTGTAGCTAACCGTACAACATTATCAATTTTCCTATGTTTTGCTACGGGCGTTACTGAATTTGAGGGAGCGTTGTTAGTGTAAAGGCATGAGGCCTAAAATTCCTGTCGATTGGTTAGGAGACCCGACACCAACCATTAACAACTCGGGGACACTTTTTTTTCTTAGCGCCAAAAAGCGCTAGGCCTATTTTTCCATCTCCAACTTTAAAAATTCATATCTCCAAGGAAAATGGACTTAATCGACTCCTGTTTGCAGCTCTTAATAAACCCGAACTTTTGCTGTAATCCTACGAAAACAGAACTCCAAAATTCGCCATACTTCGGTCTACAACTCAATTTGAAAAAGTGCTCAAACTGAGCGCCGACGCACGCAATTTCCGTCGCCATTTTCCGAAAAACAAACAAATATTTATTTGTACTTCTTGAATTTATTTCCAGGCATAAAGCCGACTAACTTAGTGCTGTGCTAGTTTACATGTTTATTACGTCTTCAATGTTTTTATTTTACTAAGGTGACGATTTTAGCAACTATGAAAACTTTGACTACACTAGCGTTATTATCTGCGGCTGCAATAATACATTAAAATTTTTATGCGTTATAGCATTTTAAAAATACAAGCTGGTTTATTTAATCTTTTGCCTAGGCTTTTATGAAAGCATTATTTAACGTAATCTTTTCTCATGAACCCTACCTTGTTCAAAATGGCAACACAACTACGATTATTTTACCGGACATTTTCAGTGTGTATCTTGTATTTTTATTTCAGGGCTCCGACCATAGTGATCTCAATTCCGAATGCACAGTAAAGCCTTTGCCTTCAATTAAGAACAGTTTATTTTAACTTTGAGCATCAAACTTCGTCTACCCCTCCCCCTTTCTTCAATAGTTGCAATGCATAACATTGTAGTTTTTATAAAAAAAATGTATAGGCCTATTTCACGTTGTTATGAGTTCAACTCAATGCACCACTAAAGCAAAGGCCTCTAAAAACACCCAAAGTCGGCAAATCCCTTTGCCATCCAAGCTCCTTCCAATCCCCACCAATCAGAGTGCAAGGCTACCCTAGCCGTCCGCGCTGTCATGGCCGACTTCCGGTGGTGCCAGCTCGGCCGGTTTTGGTCAGTCACTCCTCCTCTAAAGCGACCCCTCTACTTCACACCCCCCCCCCTCCGTCGCTCTCCTACAGGTCCGCGGTTTCCCTCCTACCTGCAGGCAGGCAGCAGGTATATAACCAAGCTGAGGGAGAATTTCGTTAGCATAGCTCAAGGACTCAGAGGCTAGAGGTCACTACGGCGGTCGGAGCAGAGATGTCCAGTCCGAAGGTTGCCATGCCGGGCAAGGTAGTGGTTCAAGGGTAACTAGTTTATTAAAATTTAATTTTTGGAACAGAATTTCTAAATTTTTAGTCTTAACGTATAAACTTAACTTCTAGACTTTGAGGGAATTTGTGGGTAGCCAAACGCAATCGGCATTTTGGTTTAGGGCACCCATGATTTAAGGGTTTAAGATCCCCTTCCTAAAAACCGGCTTTTTTCTTTGTTTATGAACTCAGTGTTCATTAAATAATCTAAGATCACCGAGATCTAGCATGTGTTATTGTTGAAGCAGGAGTTTTCAAAAAGGTAGTTTTCCTTGTAACACTAATCTTGATTCAGTGTGATTGATTGATTGACTTTAGTGCAAGAGTTGCTAGAGCTTTCAAAGACTATTTTACATTCTGCAAGGGTCATGTTTGTAACTTAGAGAGTTGCGATAACTCAAACCGTCTTTTTTCTAGTCCAAATTGTAATGTGAACTTTAACTTTAAGTTCAGTGTCGATTTAATTGTAAATCGTGTGCTTTTAATTGTAAAGCCCCAGTTTTATTTTTGTAACCAACTAGTTACTCCGTGTGTAAAAAATCTTGTCATGTTTTATTAAAACAGAAAAGAAGGTTGTTTTGAACAACAATTTTGACTTTTAGTCCAATTTAATTTGCAAGGGTTATTTTAATTACAAAACCATTTTTATTCTAACTCCGAAGTAGGCAAATTAGATTAATTATCCATCGTGGTGGCAGTGAACCATGATTAGATAGGTCTTCATAACTTAGGTAGGACGCTGACGCTCTTCTCCTAACCGTGCAGTAGACACGCTATGCTGTTTTCACAACAAAGTAAAAACCGCTACTTATGAACATATCTAAAGTAACCACAAGTACGCCAGATTGTCGGTGCTATAGACAGTAGGCACCTCAAGACCCTGTAAGCGCCGCTACAAAACTGGTGGCAGTGGTGGGATTTAAAGGTGCAGTGCCACTACACTCCTTCCCCCCTGCCATACTACTATGCCAGTTCATCTTAAGAAGAATATGTCGCAGTAAAATCAAAACTGCAACCCCCAGAGACGTCTGTAGCTAAGCTAAAATAGCTACAGAAGCAGATGTCAGCCTTAAGACAACAAAAGGCAAAAACCACCCCGTATCCAGCTGGAGCCGGGAAGCGGCAACCCTCCCTTCACAAGCCGTGAAGCAGCAGGCACGCCCTCAGAAGGCAGATGATCCTTCAACCCCTGGAGAAGTCAGCCACTGAAAAAGAGGATATGATGCTCCAAGAGTGAAAATCCACAGGACTTCACAAGTGACGGTGTTCAAACTTCAACCAGAAGGACGACCACAACAACATTTTGGATCCGATCTTCGATGGGTGATTGGATGACTGACCGCACAGCGATTGTGTCGGAAATTCAGGTTAGTGCACATTGGTATAGTCCGGTTGCCAGGCCGAGTGTTTATTTTATGTATCCACCTGAGTGCTTAGGTAATATAAGATTGTATTTTTGTGTCCCTGACTGGATTGAGTTATAAGAGAAGTGTTTAAGTACTCGCTCTTTTTAACTTTTAAGAGAGTTATTTTGCGGCTGCAATTTTAACTGTAAAGGTTTAAAACTAGAACGTTTTTTTTTTTGTAGTAACCTAACTTTCAACATGGAAGATTTAGAAGCGTTAATCGATCATATTCATTACAAAGACTTAAAGAAAGCTTGTTTGAATTTGGGTTTAACGGTGTGTGAAACCGTAGATGTTTTAAAAATAGCATTTAACGATGATAAACTCACGTTGGATGAGCTGTCAAACGAATTGCTCAGTGCCATAGATAAGCGTGATTCTGCCATTTTGGCCAAAAAAGAGATCGCTCTCAAAGAGAACGAAATTTTCCTTAAAAAGTAACAGTTGAAACTTGAAGCTTTAAAACTAGCCGACGCCGATAAGGCAAGGGCACACGAATTAATGCTAAGAGACACCGCCGCCCAGACTAGCGATGCTGCTACGGCGCTGGCCATTAAGAAACTCGAGCACGAGTTAGAACTTGCTAATAGACAGATAGAATTAGCTAGATTACGAAACGCAGACGGTACCAATCCAGTGCAGGTTTTGCCAAATGTAAATTCAGGTCCACGGCCCGGAAAAATTTCCGATGCCGTTAGATTATTAAATAATTGGGGTCCGAAGTCGGAAATCAATTCATTTTTAAAAATCTTTGAAGGTACAATGGAAACTCAACGAATTCCAAAGAGTGAATGGGTAGTAGGTTTACAACCTGTGTTAGGCGAAATTTTAGTAAAGGTGTGCGATCAAATGAGCACAGCTGCTATGCACGATTACGATCAGGTTAAATTAAAATTGCTTGAAAGGTTAGTACAGACCAAAGAGTCCGTCCAATCGTCATTTCGCAGTCTTGAGAAAGAACAAGACCAATTATTTCACGAGCATGCTTTTGAGCTCGAGACGTTGTTTTCCCGATGGTTGTCACTCGCCGGAATTAACGGCGATTTCCAAAAGTTGTCTAATTTAATTTTATTAGGTCAATTTTATAAGTCTTGCCCAGTGGGTTTAAGAAAATGGTTGCCGGACCAGATTAAATCTGGGACGCTACAGGAAGCAGCCAAATTGTGTGATGACTACACAACACGTAATAAGCAAATCAACCTTGATTTTGCAGGCAAAACTGGCAAGTTGCAAACTAGCGCACAGCCAGCCAGCCAAGTTCCTAAAGCTTCGTCTAATCCACGTAACGGTAATCGAAACCGTAACTCGTTAGCTAACCCGGTTGGGACTAACAGTGACAGTGCAACTAGCCCAGATGCTAACGCTGATATTAGTGATAGTGTAGCTTCTAACCCTAGTCAAACTAACGTTAGAACGTGCTATAAATGCGGCTCGTCCTCGCACCTCCGTAATCGATGTCCCGAGTATGTCAAAACTCAATTTGCTAATACATGTTTTCGAGTGGGCTCAGATGCCTTAACTGTGTTAAAACCTAGCACTTTTAAAGCCAGGATAGGTAGGGATAAAGTGTTATGCCTACGCGATTCCGGGAGCAGTATAAATCTCGTTAGTCGAAAACTCGCCAAAACTTGGCCTAGACTAAAACAAACAGCTCAGTGCAAAACCGTAATGAGCGACACGGTGGTAGAGTTAGAACAGGTAGATTTAATTTTGAAATTAAATGGAGGTTTAAAATTGCATGTTGTTGCATGTGTTTCGGAGGCTTCTCCCTCTGTTTTCCAAATAGTTTGGGCGTAAACGCCCTGTCTAAATTAGACGAATTACGACAGCCTAAAAGAAATGTAAACGACGCCCGCAATTGTAGCCCCGCTCGTCCCGTAACTCCTCCCCCCAGCCCGAGCACTGCCCGACCACAGACAAACCACGGAGAAAAAGCGTTCCCGTAAACACCGCCCCCGCTGCTGCATGGAGTCGGGCAGCCGGCCAGCGGGATTGGTCCAGCCAAACCCGGCCGTAGACTTTCTGGCGCCGTCCAAGTCGCCCCGCCCTTCAGCCGAGGCAGTGAAGTCGGGCACAAAAGAGGCCGTTAAAAACGCCCCTCCCCCAAAAGTGCAGACAGCTGGCGATAGGCCGACTGACCATCCAAGTATAGATGGAAAGTCCGATAAGAGTACTTGCAGTACCCATAATGAGCCAACTGGCTCCGTCAGACCTAATAAATTAGCGCCAAGATTCAATGAATGGATTGAACTACGTAACCGCTCATTTAGCAAGCTTTGTCAGCCTCCTAGAGATAAACTTAGAAGAGTTAAATCTGAGGACAACCTTGCAGTAAAAGGTGTGTCCGTTAAATCCAAAGTAAGTCCTAAACTTGCTTCTTTCAAGTGCCATTTTGATTTTTTCCCAGAGTTTGGAGAAATACAATTGCCATGCTTTAACCTAACTTAGCAACAGTTTGGTTTAGCCTATAAAACGTAAATGCCGTTTTTTTTGTGTACATACTTGAAAATTAGGACCCGATGTTTTAAAGTTAAACTCTTGTCTTAAGTAAAGGGTGGAAATTTGTGATTGATCATCACAGTTATGGCTCTTTGAACTAGCTAATTGTTTTTCGTTGGAGCTAAGGTCAAAAATCTAACCTAATCATAGTAAATAATGTCATTATCAGTAAGCGAGTAAGTAAAACCTTTAAGTAGGACTCCAAACGTGATAACTAAAACTAGTGTAGTTTTTTTTTCTAAATAAG
>JAHWFP010219310.1:0-10801 GCA_023313725.1 Lithobius niger
CATCTCTCTGGTCTGTACTTTGTGATCATATGATCGTAGTGAAACCATTAGACTAATAATTTTGACAATTGCAAGATGCTAAAACCAACCATGATGGGTTTGTCCAAGATAATGATTATTGTAAAAATTGCCAAATCCTTGCTTAGAGACGTGGACTCATGGGCTGGGGGTGAGATGAGTACTTGATGACTTTCTCTTTTGTCGTTGCTATCAAGACGTTGGGTCTCTTGCGTTTGGTTTCGCGCGTCTTACCGAAAATCGAATTATTCATCAATTTGTACAGGTTTATGTCAAAATCATTAGTAGCTGCTTGCCATTTCTCATTATTAAACTCGATGTAAGGTTTCAGCCAAGGTGTTTGTTTACGCTAACCTTTCTATTTATTTTCTTGGAAATAGTGCACCACGTACTATACCTTTCAGCGAAGGTTAGTGGTTAACTTTATGCCTTTGCTGTACGTTAACTGCAAGTCCTCGATTGCCTGACTGTTGACAGGAGAAGGTTTCTACTTTTGATTTACATGTGCTCCGGTGCTAAAGGGAGATCAATGTGCGATGCAGGAAGCATCTCCAGTTTTCAAAGTCCATTTCTAATATCAACCACGTACCATTCTCGTCTCCGTAATTGTCGAGATTTATATCCTTAAGCCATTCTTCTGGCATCGATTTGTACTCTCTGGTCGGTACATACTCGCACATTACACAACCATACGAGTTGTTGAAGTCCAAAGTATGATGTAAGAATCTGGTTCGAAGGTAGATAGTATATACGGGTTGTTGGCATTAGAGTATCTTTTGGCTATAAACGAGACACCGCCTTGTATACCCTTTTTCGCCATAAGATGCATGCCAATATCAGTGAATCGATACAAAGACACTCCCGTGCTCTTGAGCACCGCGTCCCAAGATAGCGAGGGTGTAGGAATGTAGTTGGAGGGATCCAATCCGTCACTAGCCAAACTCGTCACTCTAAAGTTTTCAAAGACATCGCCTAAAAACACGATGTCTGTCCACACATACACATCGTGGTTATCTCCAAACTTTTTGCATTTGCCTAAATCCCAAATCTTCATCGCGTGTTCGTAAGATTCGGAGCACAGCACTCCTTTCAACAACGAGGTAAATGCTGACACGGGAGGTAAATACTCCTCCTCAAACACTGCCACGTTTGTCAGGTATTTGTTCAGAAACACACCTTTCGCCTAAGGCCTTCTACGAGTTTTATCGATTCACCTTTGAAAAGCTTGTCCGTAATGTTAAAAGCACTTTAGGTTCGAAGCTAAAGTTTCCAATGATGCCGTCATCAATGCTAAACTTTTGACGAACGTAAAACGACTGAATCTCATGCTGCTAAGTATTCCTTGTTCTTAGCAATGATCCTTATATTATGCAGAGCGTTCAAATATTTAAACGAATTCAAAGCCTTCACGATGAAATAACTCATTTTTTCGAAATTATGTGCAACAACCACTACATTTTTGTTCAAAGTGTAAGCAAAGTTACACTTGCTGTGTGCGGCATCCCTAAATTCACTGGTGATGTGGTCTGGTCTCGTACTTTCGAAACCCATTAAACTTTGGTTGGAGTGGTTTAAATGCACCGTGTTTACAAAGGTGGCACAACGCATCTTTTTTGGACACCAACCACTGCTCCTTGGTTAAACGTTTCATCCGTTGCTTGTGGGAATCCATGTAAACCACAATCTCTTTCTGCTCTTCCAATATAGAGTTGAAGAAAACTTTTACGCAGTCTATTTATTCCCCTGTATAACTAGTTGGAGAGTACTCCGTCTAAATGGTCGACAATCACATAGGCAAATACTGCACGCTGGGTGTATATGGTTAACCCTGGTGTATGTATTGTTTTCATCACAACTGGTGACTGGAGGTAGTACCACTTCAAAATCCACATAAGCTATGAACAACCTTTTGAGTTCGTTATTGAAATTCTTAAACTGATAACATCATTGTCGGGATATGAGGTTCTTTGAAACGCAACTCCCTCACAAGAAGGAAGGTGGTCGTTTTCATACCTGAAATGATTTTGAAAACCGTGTAGGCAAATGCCTGCAAAAATATTTCAAGGGTCTGTTGAGGTTGAAACTCGGAATGAATTTGTTGAAATCTTTTATCGTCACGTAGTGTCTACTGAGAATAGGCAAGTCAATGTGATGCTTACTTTCAACAAAGGAACTCACACAATAAATACAAGGTTTGTCTTCCTCGAAACCAAAACCAGATACCAATATGTTGTTGGCTTTTTCGAATGCTGCGATCTTCGAAAAGGGACAGGGCATTTATCCAAAATACTAACCACTAACTTGTGCGCACGAGTCAGGTAATGTTTTGTACCCGGTCATGCTGCAAAGATGGAACGGGGTGTACCCTAGCCACCATGGACCACGCAAAACATCTATCATCCTCATTACGCACATTGTCCTATTTTGAGCTTCTTGGGGAGTGCTGTGTGTCCTTTCCCAGCAAAAGGTCAAGATTCCAAGGCATAGTTCGGTACACACTCATTGCTTGACAACCCATCCACTTCTTCAATGGCAAACTGTCCAATACAATGCAGAATCTTGTTTGACATTTTCAAGAGAACCTCCTTGCTCCCCACTCTGACCAGGTTGTAGTTAAAATAAGCTTTAACAGTTTCTATATTATCCATTGCTTTTTTGAAGAGAATGCATAATCCAATTTGAGCTTTCATGTTTACCGTAAGATGTTGACATTATTCTAAAAGATTCCTCTATTTATTCTCGTACTGTTCCAACAAAATCATGGGCTCGTAATCCATTTCATCTGACATAAAATCCTGCTTGAAAGTCAAGAAGCAACTGTTGAAAGCATCTGCACGTTATCAAACCCTCCTAAATCCACACTTGAACGGCCTCACCTTGAGTTCGGTATCGTCAGTCACTTCCATCTTTTTTTTCCATGTAGGACAAGGTCCAGTTGATTCTGTTGTCCTCTATTTTAGGTACGACTAGAGATCTGACGTTGTTTACTACGAAGTTGAAATTTGAAGGTGTTTGAGAAATTATTTCTTCCTTCAACACAGGTTTGAGTTCAGAAAAAGACAATTTAACTTTTTTTTGAAGACTTTCGAATTTATCTTATACTCTGTTTGACAGCCCCATCACACTTGTGCTGTTTATACGCTAGCTGGTTAGAGTAAGTCACACCACACAATTTGCAGGTTACGTTACATTTTCCTTCGTGGCACCTTTCATGCCTCCCTTTACATGTTTTGTTCCTGCACGTCTTTTTGCAGTATTTACACAAGGAAATTTCATTGTCAAACACTGGAAGATCCCGTTTTTCTTCTTCGTCAATCATCGTTGGTCTTTTTTTTTTATCTTCCAATGTCAAAACAATCTCTTCGTTCATAGGAAGAACATTAGACGAATGTAAAATCCTGGTATGAACCGTAGCTTGTTCCATGTTAAATCAAAATGGCATAGTATGTTGGAAGTATCGAAACCTGTTTGTTAATTGCTCCCACATTTTGCACACCTCTTTCAAATCTTTTGGTATTTAAGTCTTATTTAAGTCTACAGTCAACGTTATAACCATGCAGCTTTTTTGTTTGCCATTTCCCATTGTTTTAACTACTTTTCGCGGTCGCTTTTGCCTTTCCAAACATCACTAGAGACAAAATGCCTTGACGTTTGAGAAAAACGTATATGCGACAAAAACAAGTAATGAAATGTTTACAGTACGGTGTCAACCAACACTGGAGTAAATAATAAGTTATCTGTTTAAATTTGCCACTGTTACTCCCTTTAAAGTATTCTTGCAAGATTACTCTTATCTTTCTATTTAATAATCGATGTTAAATGCCACTTCTACTATTTGGGTCGATCCATACTGAAAATTTGTACACTTACTTGTACTTGCATTATTTTGAAGTCAGTCGCGTCTTGAAGTAATGCTTTTTTATCCTTGATAATTAATGCCATTCCTCTTGTAGCCTGAGTTGATGAATCCTCCATGATGAACTTGAGCCACGTATTAGAATAGTAATTGCATACAATAGAGGGGGAGGGTTGCGCAAAATTTTTAAATAATTTACCATAAAACAGAAAACTCCAACATTAAATCGTGAATTAGGTTTACTAAATTTTTAATGCTCTCGCTGCAAAATGGGCCATGAACGCACACCAGAAAACTTCCCATAAATTACTAGAACAAGAACAATTTTTTAATCAGTTTAATGCTTAACATTACAAAGTCAATTTTAGAATTACATAATTTCTAAAGAAGGGGCGATGTGCTGGCCTCTACTCAGTGCAAGTGATGAGTCAGTAGTTAAAGCTTTTAGTTTTAAACACTACGTTTCGAAGGGTTCCATTTGCTGAGTTTAGTAATTCCTTGTCTAGATTCTTCTGGAAACCACTGGACGGAGGTAAATGGCTTACGCCCATATGCAGTCTCTTTCATAGCATTCTGTGGGAACTAATGTTGTGCTTCAAGGCCATTAGTCCCTGTAAGTCATTCATGTATAGGTTTGAACTAAGGTGGTGATGTCCAATTTATGAAATACAAACAAATATCAGTGCCATAGATAATCATTTTATGACATACCGGAGGGATAAACAGTTGGGAGGTAAGTCTTTCCTCCGAGAGAAAGTTGAGGGGTAAGTGAATCTGTTCAAAGACTTTGGAGGTAAGTTGGGAAGCAAGACCATTTACCCCTCAGTCACGGAGCAAACTTTACCTCGGAGTTAAGAACAGGTTAACAGGTAAATTGTTGGTTATAAGTGTTAAGAGTTAATCCATTTCGAAGAATGAACAGGCATAAATTCACCTCCAAGCTCCGGAAAAAATGAACCACATTTACCCCGTCCAAGACTGTGGGGTAACTAGAGAGGCAAGCAGCAAAAGGCTATTACTGCAGCTTATTGAGTTCAAGCGATGCCTTGCGTTCGTGGTGATTCCACATACACAAGAGATCAGAACTCTTTGCATATCTATTATTCCTCCATTGGCTCACCATACAAAAGATTGGTAATATTAGTAAAGGCGGTGGCCTTTACTGTAAGGTTTGACATTAACCTCCCATGTTAAAGCCGAAATTTCCACGCTTAATTTGTCCGTGGCTGTCTTTCAATATTTTTCACTCAAATTTAGTATATAAGCTTCTTGGACTTGGTGAACATGTGTCCGAACTTATATCAATTTCCAATTTGTCACATCGGAGATCTGAACTTGAGCTGGAATAGTGATTTTAATTTTTGGCTTCTTGTTCCTAGCACGAAACGTTTCCATTACATTCTCCACAGATCAAACTATTTGTCCTATAAAGCTGGTTCTTAGCTAATTTTACAGGTATTGCTCTGTATACGTGTCCTTTTGCAGGCCATTTTTAATTGGTCAAGTGGTTCAGGGGTTAGAAAGCTCTGAACGACCAGACTGATTGTTTCACATTGTTTTAAATATTGTTATTATACAACAATGCCAATCAGCAAACGGCAGCTACAAGACGTAAGCTGAAGATTAAAGAGTGTTTCCATTGGTTTGTGCGAACCGTAATTGATAAAGATACAAAACATTAAAACAAGCTTATGTAAACCGAATGGTACGCCAAAGTAGCAAGAATTAGAAAATAAAGACGAACTCATTTGATGCATAAGGTAAGGTTTAATTGATCCAAAGTCAAAACAGCCAAGGAACCCAAATAAACTTTCCTATAAGGTTTTAGGAACCTGTTTAGTCCACATGAAACTTTATTGCTGTATCCAACCGTTATGAATGCATATAAACTAAAAAGCAAGAGCCCAAATTTCAAAAGTTTTGATGCCCGAATAAACGAAGAATAATGTAATGCTACACACTCAACTACTTTCTTGGTTACATTTTGCCTATGCCCTTCAGTCACGTCGTTTACTTTCCGTTCATCACCCTACTGAGGACACATATATCATTTTTCAAAATTTTCAAACCCTTTTCTAGGCACGGAATTTCATTATTACTTTTCAGGATATTTCCAGGTTTTCACGGACTCGCACGAACCTTGAATTACATGTAGAGGTGCGATAAGATCACTAAGACGATTAGTTTTTAAACATTTTCTAGCGATGTCGTTTAGCCAAGTAGGATGCACCCAAACATTAGCTGATCTATTCTGTGCGAAAGTCAAAATGGTTAAAACATTTGAATACAGCAGTAAGGTTTCATGTGGACTAAACAGTACAGCAATTCTGCAGTATCTTAAGCTTCACACGGAACTTTATTTGTGTTCCTTTGATGTTTTGACTTCGGATCACTTAATCCTTACCTTAGCATCTCCCAGTTCGCTTTTGTTTTCTAATACTGCAAAACTATGTTTGCGTTTGTTTTCTAATACTACAAAACTGTTTGCTTTTGTTTTCTAATACTGCAGAACTATGTTGTAAACAATGAGAAAATGTACTTGACGGTTAGTTAGCTAAGGTTGAGGTACGAGGCCTTCCAGCAGGATAAGTAAAAAAAACGATGACGTAATACGCTGAAGTAGTCATTTGACTATGTATCTATGCATTCCATAAGGATGGTACCCAATCTACCTCCCTGTTTCTGCATAAATTCTGTTACCCACCTATCTACCGTCTTACCACCATCCCACATATCCCATGTCTTTTTTCATTGGAGGAGGGAACGTTAGCAGAATATAAGCGAGAAATTGCGTGTCTCGTTAATGCAGAGTGGTCAAGAAAATACGAAACAGGAACGTGTCTTGTTTTGTAAAAAACAAAGACAGTGATAGGTACGACCTTTCTGAATCAGACATTTTGGGTCCAAAAAGGTTGGTCGTGCTTATTGCTAACAGAAAATCAGATTGACAAATTATATTTCAAATGAGAGGTTCATCTACATATGATTTTGTTTACACATCTCCAATAGCTGAACAGAGCAATATTGCTGTAAAGAAAAACGTTCAACTCTCGTTCTGTGAGTCTGAATGATGCCCACAAAGGCTCACAGACTTTCAAAAAAGGGGGAGGGGGACCACCATTGTAAAAAAGAGCAAATAGCACTAAAAAGGGCTAATGGCAGTAAAAAGGCAAATGCCACTAAAAAAGACAAGTTGCACTAAAAAAGGGCAAATGGCTCTAAAAAGGCCAAAGAGTAAAATGTTTAATAGAAGATGTAAATAAAGGCAGGCACTATTTTTCAGACCCCCAACAAGAAGAGATCTAAAGAAATAGGTGTGTAATAATAACTATTAATGACCAGTCCATATGTTGCAATCTTCGTATTGCTTTAGTTTTCATAGTTTTAAGTCTTTTTAATTTTTTCTACCGAAATGACTGCCAAATAAAAAGGTTTTGTCTCCAATTATGAGCTCAGAGGCTTTCATCAATTCAAGGCAGGTCGTTTTGTAAGTGGTTGTGGGGTTCTTTCCTTGCTGCATTGGTGCAGCTAACTCTGGGGGCATTCTAATGAACGATTAGCTTGACAGATGGCCAGCTGGTCAAATGTATGTCTTGTTCAGGTGCTTCCTTTTTATCCCTGTTGGCCAATCAAACCCATGATTCATACAAAAGTGTATGAAAACATGTCACTGTCAGATGTATAACCCCTTGGGTTACCTCCTAACTGATATCTCCGTATCAATTGATGTGTAAGTTGGGGACCGAGGTAATTGACCCTCAACTTACCTCTTTACTAATATCCAAGAACTTTTCCCGTTTTACGTGTTCCCTGGGGTTGTGGGGTAGTAACCCAGGGAGGTAGACTACCTCAGATGCAAATTTACCTCGTAACCAAAGGGTAAGTAGAGGAACTATGTTGATCTTAAAATACACGGTTCATGCTTGGGATTAAGGAGAGGAAATAAGTTGCTATAATGAACGTTTTAAACTTTTCAACTTTACAATTTTTAATTTTTGTTGAAATGGGTCCTTGCCATTCTGGTTGCGTTTGCAACGAACTTATATTATTATTATTATATATTATTATAATGAGGACAGCCGTGTTAGGTTAAGCACAGCAAATATCGGCCGAATTATAGACACCCATATTGGATTAAGTCCCTTTTAATGTGATGGTACATAACCAAATTGCGAATATGTGGCATAAATGTGTTAGGCTATGATGGACGTAAATGTTGGAACACATTTAGAAAATTTCTTGAGATTAGATGGATATTATTGGCTTAACGATATTGCAGATACAAATATTCATAAAATCATGTAAATTGTTCATTATATTTAAAATATTTATGAAAACAATCGTCAACTAGTCAGCAGATTTAATGTGGAACTATACTTTGTAGAAGCCATTTTTATGCGCAAATAATTTAATCAAATAATAAATGAATGCAACAAAGAACATTAGGGATTAAATACTAATTCAGCCAATAATTAAGATACTTTGCTGACTGACCAGTATGACTTCATTGCATACATCAGCTGGACAGCGAATATTGACAGACAATTCATTCATATTCCAAAATCTTTTCGGGTCATCTGAAATAATATAATTTCATTTGTTATTTTCCCTTTATTAATTAAAACTATACTGCTCAAATTGCATTCAGTTTCACTTATTTAAGAATGTGCATGCAGCACTGCTTGAAGTTATAAAGTGCATTGTAAACGTGTTTACCAGTACCACCTATCAAAATATACTATGCTGCCATTGGTTTCTTTTACTTACATAATATATGACCAGCATAAAATGGTACAAATAAAGGAAGGCCTGCAGAGCTTAGCCCCAGTGTCTACAATGTAATGTTGCTATCTCATGTTCTATTCCTCTTGTCAAACGAACATCAGCGAAGTTTTCACAGAGAATAACGTAATATTACGTTGTGTACTTTTATACCAAATTAATGTAAGGGAAAAACGTACTAAAGTAGCATTTGGACGAAACAATACTGAGTCATAAATTTGCAGAAAGTAAACTGTTATAAAGTGTAAATTCATACCAATATCTGGTGAGTTTTTAGGTTACACCCAAACAAGTGTCAATTTGCACCCATTAATTGATATGTTTGAAGACATTTATTTTGTACAGTTGTATGTTTGGGGTGTACCAACCTCATCTATCTAACACAACCATACAATAGAAAAAATATCACCCATAAAATACCAAAGATATTTTTCATTGAGATGAAGTGACTGGAACTTGAATAAATGAACTCAGACGCTCCTACACTCTGAGTCATCTCTACAAAGCCAGAACAAAATCTAACACAACCCGCTATGAAGGTTACATAGTCGTAGTCATGACGCCATTAGACAAGTGAAATGTTTCTGCTCTTTTATAGTAAACATAAACACAAGGCAAAGGATTAAATCATCAGTTAAATAAACATATACACACTGTAAGACCATGCATCTTAAAATTCGTAACATGCAACTGAAACTCAGTTCTTTTGATTGATGAACCTCTTGAAAAATCGCAAAACCATCTAAATTTAAGATGGAATGGCTCTGTGCTTTGAAGATTTAAGATGCCACCAGTTTAAGATGCAACCTAATTTCAGACTTGTTTCATTTAATATGCCATTAAATACAAGACGCATCTTATTAGCAATGGCAAACACATGTAATAAATAACTAAGATGTTTAGCTGTATAAGATACCATAGTTTTTAGTTGCTAAATTCATACAGTGTACGACGGTATCAATTTCAGACATCCATGCAATAAGATGATTTATTTTTAGGTTGGAAAAGAAAGAAAGTTGCAATAATGTAAGAAGGCAATTATTTTAAGTGAAGACGGTAAATGGCAAAGACGGTAACAATATAGGATATTAGCCCAAAAACAGACAAAGTTGTGAACATTTTAAGATGGTAATTGATTTCAAGTTGTGTAAGAAGCAAAGATGCCATTGTGAAGTGAAGTGTCCAACATTTTATAGGCGCAGTTTACTGAGTTGAAAAATAAATTGTGTAAAATAAGTTGCAGCGTTTTAGACAGAAGAGTGTTTTTGTCAACACAACGCATAATATTGTTTGCCTCTTGTGAAATATTTCAATTAAAACTATACTCACTGGTATTAAATGCAAACAAGAATTTAAAAAAACATTTTTTACTTCTGTTTTAAATATTTCTTCCGAAAATAGCAGATAAATTATTTTAAACATTCTTTTAAAACCTGCAAATAGTGACTCGAATGCTGCTGACATTTTTGTTGCAAGCAGTACTGAAACATTGTCGTTTTTTTTCGATTTTGGGGGTTTGGGGTTAAGTCCAATGTACCATGGGTAAGTTAAGCAGCAAATCAAGGAATAGACTATTGTTGCCCTCCCTCTCCCGTGAATGTTGTGGAGGGTTTTTGTGCCATTAGATATTCATCTGCTGCATCTCGATTGTGCCTAGCCTATTTTTGTCTATATGCATGCCTATTTTTTGTTGTGTCCTTAAGGATACAGAGTTTCATGTAAATAGACATAATTTAAATAATGTTATTCTCTTAATGAGTTTTTAGAACTAATTGTAAACTCTGTGAAAGACAAAAAATATATTATTGTTCCAATCAATCAAATATGCTTATGTGAACAACTATTTATAGACTACTCCACATGCGATTGAGGGGAAAAAGGAAGAAGAGGTGAAAGAGAACATTTTGCCGGCCCCCAGCCAGGCCGGCTAAAAATTGTTTCTTTTTTGCCTAAAACATACTTAACCTGATTATTTAGCATTACATTGTCCTCAATTAATGTTTCACTGGAGGTTTTTAGTTGCTTGTAGATGCCTGCTTGCATGACCCACTGCACATGCGCAGCCCTCTTTATATAAGCGAGAACGTGGTTGGACTCGGCATACATTTTCCTCTCAATCTGTCAGGCGGTGACTCAAGAGGGGCG